>NQII01002740.1:291453-320117 GCA_002778355.1 Clitarchus hookeri
GGTGGGACGTGGGTGGCAAGGAATGTGAACGGACGGATGGGAGGCAGGAGACTGGGATGACTCCCAAAGGATATAACCTGGCATCCTGGTGGGGAGCCACTTCGAGAACACTGAGACAACCCACCCAGGATAGAGCCTGGCATCTTGGCGGGGACCTAGGAGGGGTAGCATGGAGAAAACCTCCACCCCACAGAGAATGCAAGAGCGGGAAGTTGGGACATCGAGAATGGATGAGAGAGGTAGGAAGGAGACTGGGAGAACACCGGGAGAACCCCCCAGGATAGAGACTGGTGTCTTGACGAGGACCTAGGAGGTATATCATGGAGAAAACCCTGGTGTTCGGGTAAGGACCTGGGAGGGATAGCATGGAGAAAACCCTGGCGTTCTGGTGGGGACCTGGGAGGGATAGCATGGTGTCCTGGCGGGGACCTGGATAGGATAGCACTGAGAAAACCTTGGGTAACTGGGAGGGATAGCATGGGGAAATCCCTCCACATGGAATGCAAGAGCGTGAAGTGGTGTCATCGAGAACGGACAGAATAAGAGAGGATGAGAAAAAAAGGAAATCGGGAGGACTCTGAGAAAACCCTCCACACAGAATGCAAGAGCATGAACTTAGGATACATATATCCAAAATTGCCACCATTGGCTAGTAATGACATGTTTTCGACACCGAAGTGCCGCGGTTTTGTGACGCAGGCTGCTCCTCCTGTGCCTGATCCATAAAGGTATAAATAGGAGACAACTTTCTAAGCAGTTTATAAGGGGAGTGCGATCAGGACTTCCCAGAACATTCAGGCTTTGCATATTGCCACAACAGACTGCATATAGAGAAAATATGCTTTAAATTACACACCAGGCTGTAAGGTACGCACTCCCCACCAGACTTGGACATAGTCCATAACCATGATAGATTTGAGCTCGGTCAGTGCTCTAATTGACAGTAGTTGAATACTGCCAATAGAAAGAGTGACGCCCTTTCCAATCGCAGTGGGTGGATGTTCTCCACCCGAGGGTGGTTCCACCTCACCTGTCAACAGCAGCGTACGGAGTTGAATCCGCACGTGCCACCTTGATGGGGCCGAGGACTATCCACCTCTACAAACCCGCTTTGCGAACGAGTCCTCTTACTAGGCGGACCAGACCGTCAATCTGTCGTTAATGAGCACCAACCCTTCGAAGCAGACACCGAAGGGGGCCGGCACGCTTGCTTTCCAGGGCAGCGGCTACCGACCCTTCTCGTACGTGCAGTGCCCACCCTCCAGGCAAGTACCCACCTCCAGATCTCCTTCCAAGCAGAAGGTTCAACCACTGCCACCCAGAGTCCGACCCGCGATCAGCACGGCCGAAGCCGGGGTTTTCACACTGATCACCTGGGTACCCACAATTTTCAGACATGAACACTGAGTTTTCATCCAGAACAGCCCAACTCTTCCTGGACGCCAGACAATCCCTTCTTAGGAGCTCCACCACTCCGAGATCACCCCTAATTGCCAGGTCGAGACTCAGCTTGGGAGTGCAATTCGGTTCGCGGTTCTTCACCGCAAGGCGAAGAATATATACAGCCTCTGGAAGACTGCACATAACCTCGCCGTAACTGGTTATCTGTGCACAGACAGGCCGTTACAGCCTTCAATCGTCCTCACTCCGTTAGCCATGGCGCGGCCGCTATGTCACCAGCCCAGACCACGAGGAGGTGGAGATGGACTTCAGCAGTGCTAGGCTATATATTCGCATCACTGCCCCATTACTGGAGTTGAGTTGGAAGCTTTTATGGTGGCTGGGGAACACCCAAAAGGATCACTACTTCCTATGAGTGGGCCCCACCGGAGTTCGCCGAAGCTTACTCTTACACTTGCGCCGGTTTACCACCACTAGAGCCTGTAACCAGGGTTAGGCCCAACAGCAGCAGTCATTCAATAGCCGTTACGACTACCCCACCAGGTATTCAGTTTCCAGGCTCCCCCCTACTAGGCGGACGGACCCACGTCCGGTGTTCAGGCACCCAGGCCCCTCACCTTATACCCATTTTAGGTTGGTTGCCAGACCACAGCCTGTACCCAACCCGGCCCTAAAGTGCCAGCCAGTAATGACAGAGCGGGAGGGGAAAACCAACATGACTGACGTCGGCAAAGAATGACAGAGCAGAAGACTGCCTAGTGATGTCATCCAAGCTGTCCGCCAGCTCCTTCCCTCGTCCCCGCCAGGATGCCAGGTGTGCCAGAACTTATCATTTGTATTTACTATCAATAACTTGAACTACTCACCTACCACACCTTTACACGAAGTATTTCGTAAATATGGATTTTACATGAAAGTGACGAACGTGCCTGTCTTAGTTTCAAGTCGTTTTAGAGCGCTTGCTATATTTGCGGTTTATAAAACGAGGTTACGAAAATATTGTTTTATTTTCGTTATGTGCGTGTTTCACTGTGTATACAGAAGGTTTTGTCCTGTAGCGGAATCTAAACAAGAAGCAACGCATTGGCACTCCATGAGTGATTCGCACTCACCTATTTTACACGAAGTAGTATTGTGAAGATGGTATTTTATACGCTTCAGGTATCATCTGCATTGTTCGTGTCTCAAAACCGAAGCCATAAAAATAGGAAGACATTCCGTATTTTATATGGAGCTCATTTCCGATATTCGTCATTACGGAGTGCCTTTCCGTATATTAACTAACTCTATATATGTGTAAAAGTTTTCGTAAATATACAGAAATTTCTAACAGTAAGGCTTGTTTAGGAAAATATGAGAAAAAACGGATCCTTAAGCTCGGGACCGTAGATTTCCTTCACCAGGTAAGATTTAAATATCTAGAAGCTTGATAGCGTAAAGATAACTTTGACATAAACGTATTCAATCATTGACTGGCTGCGCGAAACTCTAGGAACGGACCTTGTAATCAGACGATCACTCCATTTTGTGGAACGTTCCTTATCGGAGTGATTTACGTCAGGTTACTCTGTGACCAAGCGCAGATTTACGAACATTCTGCTGGTACGAGCGGCTGGAGCTCGGGAAATAAGTCGATTTTCGCTTCCGTATACGTGGTTATTCTGTGCCCTTGCTTGTAAACACTCGCTTAGTAAGGTGGGGGACAGTTAGTGAGGCAATTATGTGTCTTTTTTTTCTAGTTGTCCTCTTCTATTCCTTGTTACGGTCCCACGTTATTTGAGGTCGTGCACCTACCTTTATCATATCACTGTTAAATAGATCTTCTCACAATGTAATTTGTCGCCTTGGCCAAAGTGCTAGTTCTGGAGGATGAGCGAATGCAGGAGCACATGTGTACATTGCTTCCTTCCTTGTTACCTTACAAGACATTGTGAGAGGGAAGGAGGCAAAAGTTCAGGGAAAACTGTGCATCATTCTGTTAGTAATTTTAGTGATCAGGCACTCAACGTACGTTTGGTTCAATTCGTATTTCATTTATATGACTTAAGTCTTACCAAACACGTGAGTCTATATATTATTGCGTGAGCACTTAAAATACTACATTTTCCTAACTCTTTGACCTGTCCTTTCAGTTATCACATCGTAACCATGCTAATATCCTCTGGACGAAACGAAGGGTACACACTGATAAAACAAAAACTAGCGTAGAAATTAAAAATGACACTGGTAATAGGTCGCCTACTAGTAAGAACTACGTCGAAATTCCCATTGGCAACAACACAATCTTAAAGAAGCGACATACCTCGACAACGAAGTACATAACTGTTAGCTGTCAACAAACACTCGTTGATTATTATGCCACCCAAACGAAAAATTATTTCGTGTCGCTTGAGACGACATACACTTCTCAAAATGTACAAGAGTTCAGTTTAAATAATGGCTACAAAAGCGAGATAATTTTTCAGATTGCAACAAAAACAGAGTTATACCAGTTATTATACAACCGATATATAGCTTCGTTCACTGGGAATGTAAACCACAAAATCATACGAAGTATAGTCATATCTACAGGCTACTACATGGCAACATATTACACACTTACATATGTAATAAATATACATATATATATATGCGCATATGGTACTATTAATGTTCAACATTTTGGGTCTCTTGTTCAGCGATGAATGATTTCACTGGTCCTGGAAGAAAACTCTGAAAGTCAACGCCCCTAGTAGGCAAGATAGAAGTCGAGACGGTTGCTGTAACAATATTGATAGAATAAATATGTGCTGCCACGTGCAGGCACCTCGTCACTGCGCAGCTAAAAAGTTTGGTTTCCACAAGAGAAATGCTGCAACAACCTGTTTCCAAAACGGGAATCAGTGCGAGTGTTTGCAGAGTATTACTTCTTATATTTATCAATTATAAGGTCTGGAAATTCAAGTACTGAATAAAATACCGATGCTAATTTTACTTTGGATGGATGTTTAGCAAATTGGTTTGAAATGCAAGGTATTCACCGGAACGCAACTACATTGTCATAAGTTAGTGTTCAATTATTTTGTACCCATTCTTATTGTAGCGTTCCACTTAACTTTCAGCTATTGGCATCAGTACAAGGCAAACAATGTATAATTTTTAAGTATTACTCCAAGTTAGGCTATTAATTTTTGTAGTCTTGCACGGGCATTGTAAGTACAAACCGTTCAAAAAAAAAAAGAAGAACGCAGCAAACCAAAAACGAAATTAATGAACCTCGAAATGATAACATAACACTACGGGACTGCCTCCATTGCTAACAGAGGTGAAAATGTCCTGCGCATAAAAAGCCAGATTGTTCTATAGCGAGGAATTTTTATAGCAAGAGGCACTGTTGTTATAGACTGTTCACGGTGAAGTGAGCACTTTTGAAACCCTCGTTACTTTTTTCTTTCAGCCAATTTATAAACTTCCGCCATCTGTTCATGTAAACACTGCCAGTGAGTAAAAAAAAAAAAACAGTGTATACGTTTCACCATACTCAATACCGGAAGTCCGGTGCCTCAATGAGAAGTATTTATTATTTATTATGTCGGATGAGTCTGCCTTAAAAAGTGCTTACTTTACCGTGAAAGCGTAAAGTTCTGATAGATGCAAGAATCATTGGCTAATCTCGATTACAGTTGCAGGGTTGCAAACTTAGAAACACGAATTATTTTAGACAACATCTCACAAAATAGCTAAGTAAACAGAAGTGGAAATGTGGGTGTCCCGAACTCCGACCTCCAATCCTGACCAGAGTACTTGGCACCCAGACAACATAGCGCAAAGCTATCAGCGAATCAGTGTCTAGAAACTAACTAGTCTGATGCGAGCAGAATAAACAGGAGACAATACACAATACGATCGAGGTGATAGTCACTGACATGAAGCCGTGCTTTCTAACGTTTGGCCTGTGAACACGTCACGCCTACTTCTTGGCCTTCATAACTGCCGTATGTCTTGAAATAGGTCACGCCCGCGATGCATAATAGGAAATAACAAACCTGGCACAACCATTCCTTCGTGGCAAGTCGATGCTGTGTGCGCCGAAGGACAGCAGAACGTTTCAACGTCTTCCTGAACTGTGGTGAGGCTAGACTATGTCGCAGGTGTTCTACATTTCTCGTAGACCACTCCGAGATAATCTTCTCGATATCCGTCAACACTTTAAATCTGAATCAGTGATTTCAATCGGTAGAATTATTTTACTGAATTTTCAGTTAATGAGATGTTGTCTACTGGCAAATTGGTAGAATGCACTGAGGTTTTACTGCCAGTCAAGTGCAATTCATTACGAATAAGTATAAATCATGATTTAATCAGCAAATACCAGCAACTAAATTGATCACTAGAATTTTACTGATTTAAGTGAAGCATTTTAAACAGATCTCCAGTAAAATTCACTGATTTCGAGCATTTTAACTGTTTCGATTTTAGAGTGAAGGGTACCTGAAAACCACTCCCACTCAATTTATTCTGTATGAGTACAGTTGACGTGTATGAGAGAAAGTTCATATCTGGGAACGAGCCCCGTTGGCCTAACTCGTAGCGGTTATAGTTCGAGCACACTGACGTCTCTTGACCGAGTAATGCACAAACATCAAGATCTTCCCGATGTATGAAGACGATACCCCATTTAGGAACTATCCCAATGAAAGCAGTGTCGGAAATGAACTGCAACGCCGCCGAATTCTAATTTGGCGAGCCGGGACGATTTTGTGTTTGTGAGGCCGAAGGCAAGCGGGTAGGAATCAAAGTCTGTGTTGTTAATGAACCTGTGTCGGAGCGCAGTTTTTGAGGTGTAATCGAAACTTTCCTGGACATTCTGAATTAAAAACAGCTGACTTAATTTACTTAGCTTTGGTTTCCATCGCAAGTATCTTTCTTGGGAATGTATACAGTAATACCAACGGTTTCACCCCTTAAAGGTAACTTAGGGTTCAGTGCACATTTTATCTGCGCTGTATTCTCGACGTCACAAAATTGTACTATCATTTCGCCAGTAACATTATTTGATCAACGTGGTTTGGATTCGATGTTAGAATAATTTTGATGTAAGTACGTCCTTTGAAATGTTGGCACATTTCTTCTAAGATTTAATGCCAATAGAATATATCCAAGTCAAGCAATATAATTTTATATAAAACACTGAAGTGTTGGAAAACTTAACGTAAACAAACCCCCAAGTCACAATCTGACCACGTAGGCGACTAGTTTCTGGCCAGTGACGCCATTTTACTGTCGTATGCGTGTGGAGTTCGCGGAATAAGCGGCAATTTTGCATCCAGTAAGTGGCCTATTCAGAACGTAGCACTTTTAGGGCACAACAATGTCTTTGACATTGTGTTTGTTATCTTCCTTTCAATAGCTGGAGTTGTTACATAGTATATTTGCCACAGCAAGAATTATTCAGTGAACCCGCTGGGTGAATTTATACAAAATATGTTTCAAATCAAATCTCTATGCGCAGTGTGAGATCACGATCCCGTTCATTTATGTATTAATTAATTGCGGATTTTCTTGATTTGCTATTAATCGAGTAAAGCTCGTTAGTAAAACATTTCGTTGACCAATGTTATCTTAAATACACGTTTGATTTCTGGTTGCTTAAACCAGAACCTTACGAAATAAAATTATGCATTGATTATTTGAATTGCAAGGTCGTATGACCAAATAGTAATAATGGCTATGTTACTTAATGTCGTCTTGATTGTTTTAAATACTTAATAGTAATCTTTACTAAACAATTTTTATTTTTATTTGAAACGCCACTTATATCTTGCCATAGAGAATTGCAGTCCTTATATCATTTTATGAGTCAATATGAATATAATTTAAATATCCTACACATATTTTTAGATATGATGCATCTCAAACTATATATAACCATTATTTTTTTTCGAATCTGCTCATAAAATTAGCTCCTTGGTTGATTCCCACTACATTCTCCCGTCCATCATCAAGTAGAGGTTACATGACAATGTAAAAAAATGCACATATTTTATTAGCTAATCACTTATCAGTAAGTCGTTCTGTTGTGCTTGGTAGCAAAAAACCTGGTTTTATCTAATTACTTTTAATTTGAACAGAGCTACGTGATGTAACCACCAAATATAAACTGACGGTCAATATTATGCTTAAATTAAACATGTGGGTACATGTCAAAAGCTTAAATACATTCTAATGATTGCTTTACTAGTATTATTAATAGTTGTAGACATAAACTGAGGCAATCTCCAGTTTTTCATTTAATCATATTTGAAACCTGTTTTGAAAAATATTGTTCGCAATAAATGTTTTAGGGGTATTTAAAATCAAGTAAACTCATATAAGACTGAATATTACTGTGCTGTATAAAGCAGAAAACAAACTGTGGGAAGTGTTTGTAATAGTAAGGGGTCTAGGACAAATGGTTACAAAGAAAGTTTCAGTATCTGTATTATTATTGTCTACGAACCAAATTTTAACCTACAGAGGGTTTTTTATATGGAAAATGCAACAGTAATTAAGAAAATAAATCAGAAATGCCATATTGGCACATGGCATTGTTAGATAGCAGTTCATGCCATGTGAAATGATCAGGCGTCGATTGAGACCGTACCATTTTGCATTATGAGATGGCACCAAGCTAGACACCACAGTCGTCTGTCTACATACTCCAGCAGAGGTAGGTAGGTAGGTAGGTAGCTAGGGCTTAACGTCTCGTGGACAGCGAGCTCGTTAGAGACGGAACAAGTTTCTCAAAGAAGAAGGGACGTGGTAGGAGTCGCCTGGAGTGATTTCGGGGAACCATGGAAACCCAGATCAGGATCGCCGGACCTGTTTTCGAACCCCGGTCCTACTGAATGCGAGTCCAGATGTTTACCACTGCACCAACTCATTCGGCACTCCAGCAGAGATCACTTGCTCATTGGCTGCTGCCACATGCACAACTCACTCTCCTATCTAATTTGTCCACACGGAATGAAGCCGCTAGAGTGATGAATGTTTACCATCTGTTGTAAGTCCTGCAGGGTGTGTCGGATGAGACGAGGTCCAATGGCACATATAATAGTATGCCGTCTACCTTTCTACCTAATTATAAAGTGAAATGATAGAGTCTTTAGGAACCGACTACTGTTATTAGAATATCTGAGGTGTACCAGCAGGAGAGTGGCCTGTATTGTGCAGCGTCGGACTGAGCTCCGAAGTTGTGTTCTACTTGGTTGACATACCGGCAGGACGCTGTAGGCACGTACGGCTTGTGAGGTATAACGGAACATGAGTGAGGTTACGTAGTGGGTCTCCGTGAAGCCGGATGGCCATAGCGCAACACGTGTGACGAGAAGTGTCAGCAGTGCATGGATGTTGGCGCTGCTGGTCAGAGAAAGGGGAAGAGTTAGGACGCCTGGTTTCCGGTATCAGCGACGAACAATCACGAGCCAAGACATTCGCGTCATACGAGCGGTCATAGCGGATCTCACAACGAACGCAGAGCAGATTACAGGTAGCGTCGTGCCAGGGTTGTCGGCTAAAGCTACCCGTAACCGTTTGGCTGAAGCTGTACTGTGCCTGGTCCACATGTACGTCTATCACGTCGAACGGACAGAATGGAAAGGTGGAACGTGTTATCTGTTTGTCCAATCAGCTTGATCCTAAAGACTCACCCTCCTGTACCTGATCCCTAGGGTATAACAGGAGAAACCATTCTGAGCTTACATAAGTACTTAAGAGCGCACCTCAGATCAGGATTTTTCCAGGCATATGGTTGTCACTTCAGACATTCACGTCAGGTATCAGGACGCGGAGGTGCGCTCTGCCAGGCATTAGTTCAGTACACGTCGTTTTGGAGTCAGATCAGCAACTCCTTTAATTGAGAGCAGTGGTAAAGTACATTTTGGAAGTATAAAAGAAAACGTTTTAATCACTTAAAAATAATTTCAGTAAATAAAATAGAGTAAAATACCGCCAGTGCCTTGTTTGTAGTTCACCGTACTCCGGAAACTTCGTATTAAAAAAAAATGAATGAACAAGTGTGATCATAAACTGAGTTTTTAACCATCCCACAAAACAGTAACGCAGAAAATCTGCTAATATGTGAATACTCGCAAGTAGAAACTATGATTAATAGCGAGAAGAGTAGACTGTTTCTAAATATTCTTTCCTTATTGGCTGTCATGCATGTATGAAGCTACTAATCCATTTAGTTTGGCCAACGAGGATTCTGATACTACAAAGCAAAACATTTGTGAATGGTCGGCAAAGAACTTATCCGAGTCAAAAACTTGATCATCCAATCATAATAGAATAATCTAACTGGGATGTATCGTAGATTGCGTTGCCTCAAAATATTTCGCCTTTTTTCAAGTGTCTCTATTTACATGTTCTGTTCGCTCTGTCTACTTGAGTAAATGTGAACCAGGACTTATGATCAGTGGAATGAATGGCAAAGCTCTGTGTTCAGGGAAGAGAAGAGATTCTGCTTCTGTACGAATGATGTTTGTTTGCATGTGCTGCGTCGACCATGCGAGCCACACCTTCCGCAGTGTATTGGAGGTTCACGATAAAAACAGCGCTTTTGACATCAACCTTAAAGAATATCACTGCCCCTAATTGCATGTATTTTTATGCCAGCAATGACCGCAATAGTCACAGTTAAGTTGGCAGCGAACTACGAGAAGTAGTTCCATGTTTTCATGTTTTATTAGTCGTAAAGTTAAAGAATGTTTGTCACCTGCAACTCAGTTTCTTTTTTTTTTTGTATGCATATAAGAATAAAATTAGGTGTGATTGTAACACATGTATGTTTCTAACTCTTTCACATCATCACCTGGCTGACCTAGCAATAAAGTTAACTGGTTCATTGTTTTGTTTAGGTATTTGTTTCTGTCCGCACTCGTGCGTCAACAAAACAGTAATCCACGACTGACCTGATTTTAAGTGTCAGTTTGTAACTTCTGAAATAAAGTATTCATTCACATAATAAATAAAACATTCTTATACATGCTCAGAGTGAAGTGGCTTTGTTTGTTATTGCTTTCTGCTGTATAAGCATGTAGTTTCTTGTTCCAGATATGCATGAAATTTCACATAAATGGCTGACCTGTAAAATGTGTTGCTTCAAGCAGTTCAAGTCATATAAATTTTAAACCTCGACCTTAAAAGTTTGGGTATTCTTTTATACTCAACCTGTATATGATCTAATTTATCGAAATAATAAAAGCAGGTCAATTTTTGAGATGGTGGGAACCCAAAAGACCCAAAAAAATACAAACCTGAGTGTATTTGTTAAATGTCGTGCTAAATGACCATGATGATGAAGAGTATTGATGAAATTTTGTTATGATAAAGAGACTGTAATGATATGCACAGTACAAAAGGAATGTCATATGCAATGACAAATAAGTATTAAATGTAATTCCGGTGTACCATAATATCGGCAGACATATTAATTTTTACTTTGTGTAACTGTTAATAGATTTACATCTGAACATGCTTCTTCAGGCACAAACTTGAAAAATGCTCCTGGCCTCTTTGTCTAACAAATACTTCCACATTATGGGTACTGTTTACTGACCATCTTGTACTATTTGATTTTTCAATGTTTACATATTTTCGCGCTATTTCACATGTGCCGTTTGCTATAGTCAGTTAACACTGGGGTCGAGCAGGGTTAGCCCAGAGTTGATCTGGTTACCTCAGCTGATTTTCCGAACACAAGGGGACTTTGATTAATCATTTTTAAAACTAGTAGAGGAAAAGTTTAACTCTAACCTGGTTAACCTCGTGACGTTTCTTAAACGTCTATTGCCGACTTATCCCACTATCCACAGCCCGGTATACCTGTCCCCTAAGTGCACAAATAATACTACCTCCCTTCGTGGAACGCCTTGGGCAAAATGCGGGAATAAAGTTCCTATTGAGTTGATTCTTTTCTTTTTGAACGCAGAATTAAGAATTTAAGACAATTTGCAGATGGTGAATAACTATAGAGACTAGAGTGACATCTGAGGTTCACAGCTCTTCGAGTACCAACCAGGATTCTGGGACTCTTTTAGGGATGTTTGTGCATGAAAGTCTGACTATGTTTGTGCTCATACGCAACTATTATGAACAAAGCAATTCCTAATGGAGAATCATGGTGTACGTACCCAAGTTCAATACTATACCCCGTAAAATATAATTTCCCCTCAAACTTGAGCAAAATCCGTAGTTTTCGAGTGATGGAATTATGTTTAGAAAAGTGCTTAAAGCTAGGAAAACACAAGAAGTGGAATCATTATTTTGAGTTGAGTTGAGATATTTGGACCGCTCTTAACGAGGTATTGAAAACCGATGAGGGTGAAATGAAGTGAGAATGGAGCAGCGCTGGTATGTAAGGAGGGTGGAAACGGGAGATCCCCGAGAACACCCGCTAACCTGTAGCATCGTCCGGCACGATCCCTCCTTGCGAAAATCCGGGAGTGAACCGGCCGGGGATTGAATCCGGTTCACCTTGGTGGGAGGCTAGCAGTCTAACCGCTAAGCTACCGCAGCCTCTGATTATTTTGATATAATAAATGCACAGGAGGCAATATAAAAAAAACTTTAGGGCTAAACTTTGAGATAGTATTGGAACCGAGTAACTTAAGTCATTTTAAAAGTGAGTTGTATCTTGCAGAGTGCGTAGTACCTTTAGATCCGAACTACTCTGCTCTCTCTTATCGATAATATACTAGACCGACTTGGTCACCTTCTCCCGAAGTTATACGACCAAACCGTCTGCTGAAAACGTCGGGACAGCTGAGCAGGCCCGAGCCCACTCGAAGAATGCAACAGCCCCCCCCCCCCCCNACCTTCAACGTCCAATTGAAAATACAGAGCTCTGACCGGTCAAACTGCACAACTTTTGTCATGCAATGTTGTAACCTTGTGTCATTTAATATACCCTACAATGCTAGTATTAAAATTTGTCTGCTTAGACGTATACGTATCTCATTGCGATGCAAGCACTCTTGTGATCATTTAAACACAGTAATTTCGAATAATTCCACCAGTTGCATCACCAGGTGCATCTTAAACATGAGACATATCATTAAATAAAATTACTACATATTTTTAAGCTATCATGGGAAGGTATACATAGGCCTACATTATGTGTGATTTTATTTAATACAAAAATCGTCATATAATGCAGAAAGTTTGAACTTTTGCGAACTAGTATTAAGCTACTGCTTCAGGTCTTATTTATTATTTATAAAAAAATGGTAAAAACCGTGTTTTTCAAATGTTTGTAAATTTTTCTCGTCGTATTTAATGAATGAAAAACTTGGCCTCGCCAGGTTTTATATTTTTCACAAATAAACATTGATAAAGAAAAGTATGATTGGGAAAAATCCCTGGAAATGTATCAAAAAACATTGTTATTTAAAAGACTATGTATTTGTATAATACAGTTTCTGTTAAGGATACTCATCTACAACGTACGTAGGAGTGACTGGAAAGGACATGCAAGTTCCTAGTTGGTAATTGGTAAGTGAATACAACGCACATTCGTATCCATATCTTTCACTGTAGACTGAGAAAATTTCATCGAGCAGAACTGAGAAACTTCTGAAATTACTGCAGTATTTCTGTTACGGTAATAATCAGTATATATTATGACTGCAAATTAATGAAAAACCAAAAATGATGCACTTTTCCTACATTCATTTAAAAGATTCTAAAAAAAAAAAAAGAACCTGAAAAATAAGTATTGCGTTGCTAGTTTTATTTACAATATGTCCAAATCAACTTAATTTTCATTTAAGGTCCACATATTTTCACATAAATTCACCATGAAAACGGAAATCTGTAAATCCTGATAGTTGAATGCAACTTTACTCACACGTTACGGAAAGCGTCGGAATAATTCCAGAAGAGGATATGCTATATCATTGCATATCATGCAACCACTAAATAAGAGCCATTCTTTAAAAATTGCATAATTTTTTTTAAATAAGGCGGTTCTTCCCCCCTCCCCCACCCATAACTATTATTTACTGGGTTTATTTCCAAGCACTCTTTAAAAAAAGTGTCACAATTTAATTTTTTTCGCGTTATGTTAATTTTTTTAGTAAGTTTTTTTTAATCCATCGTTAAATCTGATTTTATTAAGGCTCGGCCTCTCGCCCATTGTTGAATTACTAGTATCTAGCATATTTAAATTGTTCAAGGACACTAATTTTGGAAGTATATTACGTTGTAGAATAAACATAAACTATTTGTCAAATAATTGTAGCGTAAATAATGCAGCATCAGTTTAAAATCATCAATAGATTCTTGAAATTTCACGGTTACCATATAATAAATGGATCAATTTTGGCAACTAAATTTGAAGGGATTTGTAAACTGTAAACGTGCTATAATAAGAAGCATTTAATTATTTAATCAACACATAAATGATAAATTCAACATGGCGGATGAGACGGAGACTTAAGTAAAACTATTTGACAAATGTTTTCCTTGAAACCTGATAACGTTGTGATTTAGAGGAAACTCGGAAAATAACACTAATGAGATTTTATAAAAAATACAGAATATTTATTTTTGTATTGGTCCATGTACGTAATACATCAGCGAAGTTGTTGTCTTCCAGTCGCTTGGCGAGCTCCGAGACCAGCGCTGCAAAACACGAGTAATGCATTTGTTTGAGATGAAAAAGACAGGCGGGGAGAGATGTCAGTGATCGCAGTCGGGAGAGGAAGAGAGAGAGGGAGAGCATTTACCTCGAGTGGGCGGGGAGAAGTGCACAAGCAGGTCCGGCGAGCGCGCAGGCACAGCTCGGGGTCCGACACGGGCTGTGCACCCAGGGTCTCCACGCCGGGGGCCGCCCCCGCAACTT
This sequence comes from Clitarchus hookeri, assembly GCA_002778355.1. Lineage (NCBI taxonomy): Eukaryota > Metazoa > Arthropoda > Insecta > Phasmatodea > Phasmatidae > Clitarchus > Clitarchus hookeri. The sequence goes on from NQII01002740.1 coordinate 305,717, forward strand.
GCACGGTGGCTGTGCGCATGCGCAGCCTGCCTGGCGCCAACAACGCACAGCCACACAGCGGGTAAGTACACTCGGCTAAAACACCGTGCCGGTTCCTTTAGGGCGTGTTTTCACACAGCGCACCGTGTCCCGACCAAACACTGAAGATGAGGTAGACCAATCTCGCTGGCTGCGCACAACCAATCCCCATGTCGCAGCACTGAACTACTTTTATGCCAACATGTATAGCAAAAACAGCATACATTGGATTTGAGGTTAGAACACTGATTAGTAAATAAGTGCTTTGAGATGTTTGTATACTTCCTCTAACCAATTTGTAATGCATTTTAATTAAATTCAAATTAGCAAGTATTATGTGCATATAAAATGATTTTCTTTTGAAAATTGAGATATAAACAAACGCGTTAACCACTGTTGACCATGTGACTTTGACAGTTGTGTTCCTTTGGGGTTGGTCAATTTTGGGGTACATGTGCAGAAGACAGATATGCTGTCTGTCTCGTCTTTAGTCTATGGTCCCGACCGTGACCGTACAATGTGTCATGACCATAGAGTAACACTGAAGTAGACCGATTTTCGGTCTCTGCCCATTAACTCACCCATTTCCAATGCAAAAGTCAAAGTCACATGGTTTTTAATAATGAATGTGTTAGTTTACATTTGAATTTTAAATAGATCCATCGTTTTATACGAATGAAATACGCCGTGTTACTAAAATATATTCTATTTTCATTAAAACTACATTAGAGGATGCGTACAAACGTCTCAAAGAACGTATTTATATAAACAACGTTCTAACCTCAAGTCCTTTCCGCTTGGTTTCTGGCAGTGCTATTGGCAGAAAAGCAGTGTAATGTTGGAACTGGGAAAGAGGATACTACGCAGCTCGTATGAGCACACTACCTCACTTTTCCTCCACGGCCATGCCACGAGCATTTTCACTTACGATACTATGTCCTGACCGTTCCATTACCGCAACACAATTTCACGGCATGGATACAGCGAAAAAAGAAAATGTTGCGATGGGTGAAATTATATTGGATCTATTACATGTTCAGAGCAAGAGACGAAAAAANTTCAACAAACTTAAAGACGATGCTGTTACTTTAGTTAGATTTTTTTCTTTAGAAACGTTATCCAAAATTCAGAGATTAAAGTCACGTTTTCACATAGCACATAGGACTGGGTTTTTTGCACCATCAAAACACTTACTTCATTCATGTTTGCGAACAACGACGTAACATCTGCGGTCTGCATGTGCAAACTCGGGTGGACAGAATGCAGTTATTTTTGGAAAGGGTTTCCCGGGTGAAAAAGGAGGAGTGAAGAGACACAGCCCGATTCGGCCATCTTCGGCCAGTTTCAGAGACTACCGAACAGTGTGCGTGGTCGCCCGAACGGAGTTAGCGGTATAAGCGACTGTTTCACCTCCACACACTGCCGCATAGTGGCGTCCTTGCAGGCGATGATGCCTGCCTACCTCCCCGCAAAGATTCAACTACTTCTTCCACTATCACTTTAATACTCATGTAAACAAACACAGCTACATCTCATTAAAGACAGACCTGACACAATCAACACGGCTGTCAAATTGTTTACTTGCAATTATAGTAATTTTCCGATAGACGCTCACACTGGAATTAATTCTTTTTCTGTCGATATTTCTGCCGTGTTCATGTTGATTCTATCCATCACAATGTCCACTGCCGTTCATTCCCCAAATATTACTTCCTTCTGTGGTTGTGGCATTTACTAGCAGTTGTCCCGCACTAACACACACGTCACGCTTCTTAAAAGTGGTATCGTGGCAAGCTGAAAATACGACAGTAACGCCGGACATTTCAGCTGCAATCCCAGTTAATTGCTTCAAAGGCAACGTCGAATTCTGCAAAGAAAAAATATTATAAACATTTCAGGCATATGTCTTGCCTCCACTGTTTTACGGTCGTCCGTAAACATGCCACTGTAAGCACACGGCGCACATCTTCGACGCACCATTTTAGCAACTGCTGCTATTTCATGCAGTAGTAGACGNTGCCACTGTAAGCACACGGCGCACATCTTCGACGCACCATTTTAGCAACTGCTGCTATTTCATGCAGTAGTAGACGTACGCCAGAACCATGAGAATAGATTTTCAATACGTGGCGCATGCGCATGTCACTGCTAACCACTAAATGATTTGGAAAATAAGCGTGGGAAATAATCGCTGTAGAAACACACATCATACGTTATAAAAAATACAAATCAAGCACAATAAAAATATTTCTTTTTTAATTATGCGGTAGAGTTGTTACAAACGTTAATTAAAATGCGAACTACTTTCATGTGTTCAAATACAGTGAAAAATAGGGCTGTGCGATATCCACTATTCAATATCGTTTCGTAACATATTGACCATATCGGTATCGGTGCGATTTATCACTCCCAGAGGGTACTGAAAATCGAGGCGATATATCGCTTATATTGATATCGAAAATATTGCTTATATTTATATCGCAAATATAGCATATCGCCAACATCGCATTTCACCAAAATCGCATATCCCTAATATCGTATATCGCAAATATCACATATCCCTAATGCCGAATATCTCTAATATCGCGTCTCACTAATATCGCATATCGATAATATCGCATATCGCTAATTACACGATATGCGATATGTTGCTCTACACTGTTGAGCCATATGGCAGTTGTGATATTTCAGAAATATTATTTCGTGATCGGCACATCGCTATATCGCACAGCCCTAGTGTGGAGGTTAACAAATCACAGCAGACATACCCACGTCAGTTTGTTTATCCCAGGAATAAAGTAAGAGTGAAAGAAGTGTAGTCGTGAAGTGAGGATGTAGGAAGAGTTTGTCTTGTTGATAGCGGGATTGTGGGGGAGGAATCAGTAATGGCCAGTATCAAGGAACCATCCCGGATGTCACCTGAAGTGATTTTGGAAAGCTATGGTAAATACAAATTAGAATAGCTGAACCGGGAATCGAACCCGGGTTCTTTCAAATACGAGTGTGCACCGTGAAGCACCTCGCTCCTTAATTAGACAAAACGTGGGAACAGACCTATGGAACCAAATATATTTATAAATAAAACTTAAAAATACAAAAAAAAAATGTTAATGTAAAAAAATGGTTACATGTAAAAATTCCAAAGATTTCTCATATTATTTGGTTTAAAAATCAAGTTTATTATTTAATGTAAATTTTAAAATGCATATTTTAAAACATGATTTTTAAAATGTTCTATGATTTTTTGGCAATGTTTTAAGCAGGATATTTTGGCCAACTATACCGATTTCTGTAAACTCGTGGGCACACTGAAAATGGCGTAGAACCAGAGAGATAGAGAGAGAGAGAGAGAGAGAAAGTAAGAGAGAGAGAGAGAGAGAGAGAGCATTCGATGAGGTATAAACTGAATGAAGGAACCTAAATCAATGCAGATCCTGCAGCAACAATATTAATTAGGAACATAAACCACTACAACAATATTGTCATTAGTCATTCTTGCGGTATTCCAACTATTTATTTTACGAAAGTTTTATATTCTTATGTTGGGCTTCATTACGGCGTATCCCTGAGGATATCGGCCCGCCACTTTTGCTACTCGCACTACACAGCGTTTTTTTTTTCATAACCGCCCTTCCAACCAACGTATGTGTGAAATGTCGAGACCGTGAAACATATCGGCTCGAAATGGGAGGCGTGTGAGCAGTTTGTGTGCGCGTGGGAGGTTTCGCGGTGCTTCCAGGGCAAGTGAAGATGCAATGAGGTTGTGGATAGGTTTAGTGATGGTTAAATTAATCAGTGTACTAGTTTTTATAACGTAACCAGTAACTGCATGTATTAATGACGCTTTTGCTTTAGTGTCAGCAATATGAATAAATTAATATTTACAATATATTTTCCTGTCATAGTTAGGGGAGAGCAGGGTAAAGTGGCCAGTGCGGTAAAGTGGCCAGTGCGGTAAAGTGGCCATCCGCTGTTTCTTCGCCGGAGAGCTATGCAATCTAGTGGCGACGATTTGAAACAATCANCCCGCTGTTTCTTCGCCGGTGAGCTATGCAATCTAGTGGCGACGATTTGAAACAATCAAAAGGGAAGCCATTAGTGTCGTGAGAACATCTGAGCTGGCTGTACTACAAGTTAGTGGTCTTATTAAATTATTTGTGGTTTTTCTCATGCCTGAAGTAACGAAAGTGATGAATACTGTTCATTTTATCTCAGTACATAGTAGGTTTATAATTATTTACTACAATCCTACTAAAACATTATGTGTTAAGCTTTAAATGATTGTGCCATGAGATTGTGTAAATTACTTAGTTTTTACACTAGACAAGCTCTTGTGTAGTGGCGTCCATAGGGCAAAGTGGCCAGCAACCTAGTTTGAACTAACTGGTCGAAACATTCGCCACTTGAGAATGCAATGATCGCAAGTTGCAAGAGGAGAAGTAATACTATTCAANTTAGACCAGCTCTTGTGTAGTGGCGTCCATAGGGCAAAGTGGCCAGCCACCTAGTTTGAACTAACTGGTCGAAACATTCGCCACTTGAGAATGCAATGATCGCAAGTTGCAAGAGGAGAAGTAATACTATTCAACATGATAAGTAACGCTAGGAACAGCACCGTCGCTTCTAGCAAAAAGCCGGAATAATAGGCCACATATATTTTGCAAAAGATCGACTATGGCTAACGGATATTTGTGTTGGTTTTCGTGACTTACTAGTATTTAATTCGGCTCCTAGCTGATGGATATCGTTTTTATATCAAAGCTGAGAAACTGTTAAATGTGAAGAACGTCAATGGCCACTTTACCCGACATAGCAGGGAAGAGTAATCATTTGGTAAACTAATTGTCAAAATTTAAAAAAAGATTGCAATACCTAAAATATTATATGGTTTTATTGTTTGTACAATAACTACATCGTGTAAAGGGCGATTTATAATTTTGTTTTACTTACAGTAGACGATTTATATACAATTTTACCTTAGATTGAACACTTTACCCTGCAATCCCCTACTTAAAAAAATACATCCAATTAAGAACATTTATACGTCAAAGCTTATAATAATATTACTAAATTAAAATATGCTAAGGGAAGACTTCCAGTTGTTTGTCAAATTTCCGTTAATTAACAGCGCTACGCGGTAGCTGCAAAAAAATTTCATCCTAATTATATTTACAGGGATAACATTAATTTCTGCTAGAAACCAATGGGCAACACAATGAGGAGAGCATCATTTCTAACACAACCGAAATTGGGTTGCATAAACAAATTATTTAAACTAGAGGAAATACATATTACCATGGACTCTATTAATTCTCGTATTTTCACACAAAATGCCGATTTCAAACTGTAACCTATCTCTGCCGCTTGTGTGACTGAACAGTCGTGTATTCGACCCATTTAGGGAAACTGAGAGCTAATGGTAAACATTTAGTATTTGAATGGCAGAATAATCTAGGTACGAATTAAATAGTGGCCGGATTTTAACAGACACTGCCTCCAATGATAATTTAAGTGGTTTCTGAATATGTACTGGGCTGTGAAATAGAGCTTAGTGGTAAATATAAAATTAAATAGTAAAAAATGTAAGTATTACTAAAGGGACGCTATTTCAAATTATTCAAATTCTGCATTTCTCGCAAAAAACACACCACGTATTCGCATGCAGTACATCAGCAGTACAGGCCGTAAATAATTCGCAGGGACATTTCCAGACTCGCTAGACTTCAGATAATTCTGCGTTTGTTTTCTTCGCAGTAGGAACACGACTTATTTGACTCGTCCTGAAAGACTCAAAAAGCTACATCATGGACAAACCAGCTCGGGACAGAACTGGCAGCAGCAAATGAACAAATTACGATTGGTTGAGTGCAGAGAAAGACGAATGTGACGTGTGACATGCAGCTCGACGAACTTGCGAGACTGTCTGTTCTCCAGTACGGAAGTGGAAGGCTGATGGAAAGGAACTTACCCCGATGGAGAGCTTGAGAGTCCTCCTGGCGCAGTCGGGGAGAGCTTGCAGCAGCCGGTGGATGGGAGGAGACGTGAGGGACGGGTTCACGTCGTACTCGTCCTGGGAACTGGTCAGCAGGCTGACGACCAGGCCCAGCAGCACGGTGATGAGGTAGCCGAGGGCGGAGTACCACAGGTACGACATACGGTACAGCGCGAACGCTCTGCGGGCACGGACAAGCACCTCCAGCACACACCACTCCTCTTTCACACTCTTCATATGGGCGAAGGTTTTCTCATACTACCTTGCTTATAAAATCTCCTCCAACCAGCTATTCAGTTTCGCCGTTAACACGTCGAGTGCTGCCAATGCAACATTGCGTCGCCTGAATTAAAATGAAATGTATTGAGTTTGTAGTAACATTACGGCATCCGCACTCTTCGATGACTCGGGCAAAGATATATTACTCAAATGAACAGGACATATTGTATATTAACCTCGGTAGGAAAGGACATTAGTTTGTGACTTTCAACAAGTATAGTAAGAATTCCCCTGTGTTGTGTGAACCAATAGGACCAATCAAAACTGATGTTTATGCAGTTGTGAATATAGGCAATTCACTTCTACTTTGACTTAATTGTCAGTAAATCTGTACCGCACTCAAAATGTTATGTCTAACGAAGAAGCACACAATGATAAACGCCTTAAAAAATATATATATGCTTTCGCGACCATAGTCATGTTTTCTTGGCTTCTGGGTTTGAGCTGTTTCAGCCCTCCCCTCTCCCACCCTTTTCTCGTCTACGGGCGATGTTTCTGTTAGTCATTACAGTTGCCATCTTCAAGCAAGGTCTTTATGAAATAATTTAGTTACTGCTGTAGTAGATGGCTGACGCTACATCTGCCGAAACTTTGGGAAGAAACACATTGAAATAGTTCAAACCTAGAAAACATCACCTTGAAAAATTATCGTGCTGCAGAAAAATAACGCTTTGCTATTAAATACATAACCAAGCAAGATGAACTGATAATACACTCTGCGTCAGTAACTCTAGTTTGCAAGTGGATGTCAAGGTTGCCACATCCTCGAACACAGCAGGCAATTAAAAACATTTTTCTGCTAATAAACTCAAGTTACCTAATTCGCTTGAACTGATATTTTTTTAAGACGCCGCCCCTCAGCGTACTCAGCGAACCCAGACAACTTCGTGCGAAGATACGGAACGCCGTAGTGGCCTCAGCTCTTACCACCAAGGCTACAAGACCTTACAACATCTACGTGACGTCACTGGCGATAGACAATACAATTGCTACGCGATACTGTTTTGGAATAATGTAACATTACGGTAAAGTAAAATGGGCAGTTCTGAATAATACAAAATTTTCGCTGCTTTCAACATGTTGCCATTTTAAAGCAAGTTAAAAACGATGTATAGAAATATTGCTTAAAGATACATTGACTGAATGTATAAAAAATAACCCACTTCTTTATTGAGTTTTGTCTAGCAATGATGTTACGTAATAATGTTTAACCAACGTGTGAAGTATTCTAAATATAATCTCTTTGTAGTGAATCTCGCTGTGAATTATATTTCTTAAAACAACTATGTTGTTTTAAATAATTTCTAAAACTAACTAATGAAGAAATTCAAATACTTACAATAAATTTGTTTAATATCAATTAAATTGGATTTATTTAAACACAAAATACNCTAATGAAGAAATTCAAATACTTACAATAAATTTGTTTAATATCAATTAAATTGGATTTATTTAAACACAAAATACTGCAAAAATCGCTATTATCGGTATAGATAAGAAAGACTATCCTTTGCTATTGCTCATGTTAGTAGTCTCAAATACGCACTGCAACAGTAATAATGTTACTTGAATGTTACTTCCTTTTACTGAATGTCTATAAAGTTGATAGAAAAACGTGTACTTACACGTGAAAACTTTGTGAGCAAGAAATCCTCTCGCAAAATAGCATTAACCCAGGTATTTACTTTTTAATTAGTGTCAGGAAACCTAACGATGTGCACTCTTTAGCCAGTCAGAGTAATTTGCAAGACGCAGAGGAACACACAAGTTAAACACCGTGGTGTATTATTACACAGACGCCACAGGTTTCATAAAAATACGAATTACCACATGCCTAAACTAACCAAGCTGCCAGCAATATTGGCCACTCATGTTTACCTCTTAGTCGTGATGTCACTAGCTTGACTAGAAGAGTTTGTAAGAACTAGAAGTCTCGGTGGTAACGACCCAGCCTATAGACTGAAGATGACGTGGGCCGATTTTCATCTTCTGCACATGTAACATTCGCTCAAGAACTGCCGTAAGAATTGTCAAATATACATTTTTNTTTGCAAGTGGATGTCAAGGTTGCCACATCCTCGAACACAGCAGGCAATTAAAAACATTTTTCTGCTAATAAACTTAAGTTACCTAATTCGCTTGAACTGATATTTTTTTAAGACACCGCGCCTCAGCGTACTCAGCGAACCCAGACAACTTCGTGCGAAGATACGGAACGCCGTAGTGGCCTCAGCTCTTACCACCAAGGCTACAAGACCTTACAACATCTACGTGACGTCACTGGCGATAGACAATACAATTGCTACGCGATACTGTTTTGGAATAATGTAACATTACGGTAAAGTAAAATGGGCAGTTCTGAATAATACAAAATTTTCGCTGCTTTCAACATGTTGCCATTTTAAAGCAAGTTAAAAACGATGTATAGAAATATTGCTTAAAGATACATTGACTGAATGTATAAAAAATAACCCACTTCTTTATTGAGTTTTGTCTAGCAATGATGTTACGTAATAATGTTTAACCAACGTGTGAAGTATTCTAAATATAATCTCTTTGTAGTGAATCTCGCTGTGAATTATATTTCTTAAAACAACTATGTTGTTTTAAATAATTTCTAAAACTAACTAATGAAGAAATTCAAATACTTACAATAAATTTGTTTAATATCAATTAAATTGGATTTATTTAAACACAAAATATTGCAAAAATCGCTATTATCGGTATAGATAAGAAAGACTATCCTTTGCTATTGCTCATGCTAGTAGTCTCAAATACGCACTGCAACAGTAATAATGTTACTTGAATGTTACCTCCTTTTACTGAAAGTCTATAAAGTTGATAGAAAAACGTGTACTTACACGTGAAAACTTTGTGAGCAAGAAATCCTCTCGCAAAATAGCATTAACCCAGGTATTTACTTTTTAATTAGTGTCAGGAAACCTAACGATGTGCACTCTTTAGCCAGCCAGAGTAATTTGCAAGACGCAGAGGAACACACAAGTTAAACACCGTGGTGTATTATTACACAGACGCCACAGGTTTCATAAAAATACGAATCACCACATGCCTAAACTAACCAAGCTGCCAGCAATATTGACCACTCATGTTTACCTCTTAGTCGTGATGTCACTAGCTTGACTAGAAGAGTTTGTAAGAACTAGAAGTCTCGGTGGTAACGACCCAGCCTATAGACTGAAGATGACGTGGGCCGATTTTCATCTTCTGCACATGTAACATTCGCTCAAGAACTGCCGTAAGAATTGTCAAATATACATTTTTTACTTACATGTCGTTTACCTTCAAGCCGTAACACCGGACATGCTGACAAGAGTGTGGAATGAGTTTCATTATCGCGTAGATGTCGTTCGGGCCGCTCATGGTGGTCACATCGAACATTTATAAAGATATGGTAAACAAACTTCATAGTTCCACGGTTCATTTGATTGGTCAATCAAGGTTGTAGGTTGTTTGGTTTTGATATTATAGACCTTCAAAGTTGGGGTATTCTTTTATACTCAACCTGTATATTGCGTAACTTGATTTTATAGCATTTGTGTTACAACTTAAGTTAACAGTATTATAGCAGCATAAAAAAAGAACGTACGTTAGTAAATAGTGAGTTATTTATAATTGAAGGTATTTNTCAAAGTTGGGGTATTCTTTTATACTCAACCTGTATATTGCGTAACTTGATTTTATAGCATTTGTGTTACAACTTAAGTTAACAGTATTATAGCAGCATAAAAAAGAACGTACGTTAGTAAATAGTGAGTTATCTTTAATTGAAGGTATCTGGAGTAACGTGGTTTTGACATTTGTGTAGAAGGAAAAGCAGTTCCGTATTGCGATACTGAGACGAGTTACTGTGCNTGGAGTAACGTGGTTTTGACATTTGTGTAGAAGGAAAAGCAGTTCCGTATTGCGATACTGAGACGAGTTACTGTGCATCTGGCATGCTAACTCTTACACCCCTATTCACTCCATGCCACATCGATGGATGTGGTCACTAGATAACACTTGAATAGGAAGGGCAGGGAATTTAGTTCATTCACGGTGACTTCAAACTAGAGTTCTACTTCCCGGATATACTTCCGCCTCATTCAAACAAAGCTTAACCGAGTCTAAAAAATTACACCAAAGGGACAACGCGCCGCATTCCTGCGCACTGTGTGTTATAATATTTTGCATAAGAACTATTTATTACCAGGTATTACTAATACACACACGTATTTTATCCCTGTTTTTAATCATATTAATTATAATCTCAACATAATAATTTATAGATATAATATTAGCAAAAGCCCAATTTAACAAAACTAAGACCATAAATAATACTTGGTGTACATACTCAGCGGGCGCCTCCTCGGTTGAGGGGGCGGGGGTGTCGTCAGTGAGGTTGAGGCAGACGCAGCCTTCGACGGAGGTGAACTTGGAGGGGTGCGTGATGGCCCCACGCGCCGTGGCCACCTGGGTGCCGAGCGCTATCCACAGCACCACCGCGGCTCCCGTCCCCGCCCCTACCAGAGCCCCCTGCACGCACACACACACACATTCACATCATCTTGAAAGTTTGATGGCGATGGTGTTGCAGGATTTCTGTGAGCATTTAAATAGACTGTATCGACAGAAAGGCCAGCTATATTAAAATTGTTCTTGCAGCCACTGCAACTGAAATGCCTAAAAGGATATGCTTATACTAACAATGAAATTTAATTTTTTCCACCCTTAAAGCCGACTGGAGAACTATTTCCGTTGCAATATCTGTGTTGATTTCTCTAAGTGACTTTATATTCTTGGACGAGGCATGTTGGTGGCGGAGGCAAGAGCTGAGGGATATAGTATATTCGTGTGTGCGCGTTTTTCTCTGAACTGTATCCACTGACGAAATAAGCCTAGGAACAAAGCAAAGAAACCGAAAACCAGACAAGTCCACATATAATGAAAACCAAACAACTAGTAACTATAAAAGAATCTAACATGAAGCAACGAGCGATAGGCAGCAAACTGGTGAAGAAAATCAGAGCACGACAAGCACGATGAACACGNAATCTAACATGAAGCAACGAGCGATAGGCAGCAAACTGGTGAAGAAAATCAGAGCACGACAAGCACGATGAACACAACGACAAACTGCAATAACGAACTGAACATGAAAAAAACAATATCAGACAACACGGATGACAGTGAAAACTAAAACTCAAAGAAACACTCATATAAGACTACGCAGCTNAATCTAACATGAAGCAACGAGCGATAGGCAGCAAACTGGTGAAGAAAATCAGAGCACGACAAGCACGATGAACACGACAAACTGCAATAATGAACTGAACATGAAAAAACAATATCAGACAACACGGATGACAGTGAAAACTAAAACTCAAAGAAACACTCATATAAGACTACGCAGCTNAAAAAACAATATCAGACAACACGGATGACAGTGAAAACTAAAACTCAAAGAAACACTCATATAAGACTACGCAGCTCCAACAAACATATATATGGAAAATTGTTTCGTTTTTAATGTTTTATTCACTGCTAGCTTTCTTGTATATTTCTTAGTAGTCTGCTGTTCATTATCTGGGATTTGTCTGGTTTTAGGTTACTTTGTGAGGGAAATCAACACAAAAATTACAACAAAATAGTTCTCCAGTCGGTTTTCAAAATAGAAGCAACTAAACTTCGAAGGTTGCATGATAATGTTCTCTTATTTGATCTGCAGTTTAGGATGCAGAAGGAATAATTTCATTAAATTATTGCTGAATTTATGTAGAGGCATTTGTCTTATCGGCATTAGAAACGAAGTGTTCTGCTGTGGGAGCGATATACAGAAAAAAATCACAAACAGGCCCAAAATAATAAGTGGCATTAATATGTTGGTAAAAATTATTTTAATGTTACCAACAAGCCTCCTAACTAGTTTATGTGTATTAAGGTGCTACATACGACGACGTGTCAGAGACATATACGCGCATGAGCGTTAAGGGCGACCCAGGCACTCGTATCACACATTCTCATCGACTCTAGGTGCAGCCGAAAAAGTTAGTTTATTTTAAATACGTAATATAAAAAGTATTTGAAGTGAAACACTTAGTAACTGGACAAGAAACTGCAAGTACTGAAAGACATGTCGCTCACTCACACGGACATTTATCATCACGCTTCTATGAAAACTGCCAAACAAATAGAGAACTTGGTTCACGATCAACCGATATAATTGATTTTTGTAGTGCATTTTAAATTTAATACGGTACTTTTTTTTCTGAATTATATCTTGCAAGTGTTTAAAACCACTGAATGTATATATATATATATATATATATAATGTTATCGCTTTAATATTTAATTTAAAATTGGTATCTCGTAAGTTATTTGTTTTTTTTTATTAAAGTATCGCCAATAGATAGATGTCTATCTTTTACGGTAGAATTGTACCTACTCGAACAAAGCGAAATTCGTCACATATTCACTACAAGTTAGGTCCCGACTAGAAGTTTACTATAGACAGTATTAAAGGCTTTGGATTGCAAAACGTTCATCGTATTATATGAGTGTTAAACANGACTAGAAGTTTACTATAGACAGTATTAAAGGCTTTGGATTGCAAAACGTTCATCGTATTATATGAGTGTTAAACATTGTTCTACTCACAGACATTACATGCGAAGCTGTTTTCAGCAAACAAATAACCTATATTAATAGTGTTTGGATAAACAAATTTAAAAAATCGCAATTTTATTCTTTTTTAAAACACACAAAAAAAATATAAAATATTTCTTTCTAAAATGAGGAAACCTACAGTGAAAAAAGTGTCATTGGCTATGACACATTTACACAGTCACAGAGAAATTTTTGCAGTTTTAAAACTATGGAATGTAAGCTATTTTTCATATTTTCAATTAATAAGCATCTTTAAATTTTTGCCAAATTATTTTTGCTGAGGACATCTTAAGAGCAGTTAATACAGCACCTCTCTGTTTCCAATGTTTAATTTTTGAAGTCGGCTGGTTTACTTCATTTGTGATTTGGAAGTGNTTAATACAGCACCTCTCTGTTTCCAATGTTTAATTTTTGAAGTCGGCTGGTTTACTTCATTTGTGATTTGGAAGTAAGATTGTCATATTCGTACATATTATTTTTCTTTTGTAAAGTCTGCAAGTTGGACAATGTTTGGTACAAATATGTAGTATTAAATATTTTCTAACAACACCCTGAACTGCAGAGGTGCGTCGGTGGCGAAAGCAGGCAGGACAATGGCAGGTTGATAAACTGTCGCAAGGTATGCAACTGCTTGCGCTATGACGAACTTGGTCGTGTCCCAAGTTCACACACCGGCCACTAAGATACAGGTCTGCTGCTGACCTTACGCTGCGTGATGTGTACTGGGCGGCTGGCAGCTAAGGTTACTAGATACTCAGAATAAAAATAAAAAAAAGAAAACCTTTTACTCTATGAAAGATATTTAATTAAAAATCAGGATAATGCAATTTCATTAGCACCGTAAAAAAATTCATTCTAGAGAACCAGATATTAATTTTCGCATATAGTTTTAATTAATTATGGTTAATAATAGTGTAATAATATTTTATAAATAGAGATAATATTTTAATCATCATTTAACATAAGATATGTAGAACACGTGAAATTAACAGATGTTTTACACAACAAAAAAATGTTAATACTCGCACTCTGCAAAATAAAAAAAAATTTAATTAAGGAAATGCTAAAATAAAAAAAAATAAAAAAGGCACAGTTTACGTGGTTACAAAAGTTTAAAATTATAAGACAAGTGAATATTGACAACACAGCAGCAACACATTAGTGGTAAACAAATTCTGGTGATATCAAAATAACTAGAAGAAATATTTTATGTTTCATCAGAAAAAAACATCCGGGCATTTTTGATTACCATGAAAAAACCGGCAGGAGTAAAAAAAGGGTTTAAAGAGGAGGATATACACTCCTTTTGCCGGACGTCTGTTAACTGTATTCGCAGCTCGCTGGTAAACAGCCGCAAGTACGGTACCCACAGCGGTTACCGGCTCCTGCTGCGTGCACCCCAGCATATACGATACCAAAGCGATTACCAGCTCCGGCACCCCAGCAGGT
>NQII01002741.1:0-13529 GCA_002778355.1 Clitarchus hookeri
TTCACCATTGCCTCTGCGCAGAGATATTTAAAAGCTGTATCAAGAACCCTTTAATTTTAGTTAGGAAATGTTCTTACAGATCACACACACAGAGTACTTTAGGATAACGCCACGTAAGTGTGTGAGCTCCAACTAATGAAATTCTTGAACAATGGCATAAGACACAGTGATGTCTTGAAATAGAACACTTTAGTGGGGGATTTGCGTAAGTACAGAACAAGTTATTACTTGTGGTGATTGGCTTTTGTATAAACGTTACTTGCTTCTGAGTATTTTAGGAACATTAAAATATTTTACACAGGTAATTGAAATTTTATAATTTCTGTTATAAAGAATTTACGTAGTGACTTTGTATCACGGCTATAAAATAACATTAAAAAATTAGAAACTTTTAAAAATATATGTGGCATACAAAAGTTAAAGAATAAATGCTGGGAAAGTAAAAATTAAATTAACTCAGTTAAGTCTGGCTATAACAACAAAAGCTAAATTTACCGAATAAAAATTTATACTGAAATAAAGTTCAGAAAATTTCGTAAAGAAAGCAAAAACCTTATGGAAATACTGTATAACAGAGGTATAATTAGGTGCTTAAAACTTTAATTCATTCAATGTGTAAAAAGCGCATCCTCTGTGTTTAGGTGTTGTGTGCTCAATGTTTTAATATAAAACATGAGTCTAAACTATCTGGCTAAACTCATGATAATAATATAACGAAAATAATACTACTCTATTCATTAAAAAAGTTCTGGACTGAAAGTGGAGTCGAGAGATTTGGGCGGCCCTTTACACAGAGGTCTTGAGAGCTGATGAGGGTGAAGTGAAGTGAGTATGGAGTAGCGCTGGAATGTAAGGATGGGGAAACGGGATATCCCTGAGAAAACCCACCGATCANATTAGGTGCTTAAAACTTTAATTCATTCAATGTGTAAAAAGCGCATCCTCTGTGTTTAGGTGTTGTGTGCTCAATGTTTTAATATAAAACATGAGTCTAAACTATCTGGCTAAACTCATGATAATAATATAACGAAAATAATACTACTCTATTCATTAAAAAAGTTCTGGACTGAAAGTGGAGTCGAGAGATTTGGGCGGCCCTTTACACAGAGGTCTTGAGAGCTGATGAGGGTGAAGTGAAGTGAGTATGGAGTAGCGCTGGAATGTAAGGATGGGGAAACGGGATATCCCTGAGAAAACCCACCGATCAGCGACATCGTCTGGCACGATTCCCACATGCAAAAATCCGGGAGTGGCCCCGCCTGGGATCGAGCCCGGTTTACTCAGGTGTGAAGCAAGTAGTCTCATCACGACACCACACTGCGGCTCCCGTAAATGAAAGCTAGAGTACACCGAAAATACTTGGGTCATGCAGCGCCTGCCGATAGGCAAACCTAGGCACACGTTGGTATATCGGTTACATATCTTTCAGGTTCCAGGACCTGCCAACCATTACAGCAGAACGCTTGTTTCGCGCAGACGTTGCAGATAAGAGTATTATAACGCAACAGATAGACAAAACTATATAAATTAATTTCCTTATAACCATTATATTGATATAATTTGACAGATAACATTCATGCCCTCATGCCACAGCTATATTTGACAGGTAGTTCACCCCCGGTGCCGTCGTTTTGTCAATCAGAACCGAAGCGATGCGATGTCGAAGAAGCATATAAGCTGCTATAAGCTGCCTTCATACTTCATACTCTATACTTCTTCTATGTAATACTGTATGCAGTCTACTGTTTTGAAACTTATTCCAATAAATTAAGAATGAACGTAATTTTCCGGGCATGGCAATACGTAAACAAATAAATATTTTATTAAATTTATGTAATATATTTTTTTAATGTACTTTTCACAATGTATCAGGCTCTGTCAAACAAAAATTTTGATTTTATCGTGATATTTAGGCAACTCATGTTTTAAAATTGAAGAAAAATCTCCCGCTAGTAGTTGCCAAATTTTTTATATAATCTTTAAATAAATACTGTAATTAATGACTTTTCGTTTTGTTGACGAGGTAACCGATGGGTTTAGAAAATTATGGACAAAGGTCCTTTGAAGTTTACAATATCGACTTAAATATTAAGCTCATGGTATATTTATATTCACAGTAAGTGTAACAATAAGCTTCATTTTGCAAAATGTTGTAAGGATAGAGCTTAACATTTCCCTTTCAAATTACGTCTCAAAATTGATTTACTTTGGCTCATATTTAACAGACTGCTTTAAGAGCAATAGATATATAGAAATTATTCTCAAGCAAAAATCTGATACAAGAATATGAAAACACAAATGATGAAAAAACTCAAGATGATTTTTCGCAGATTCTAACACTGTACCCCGGATAACTGGAATAGACATAAACCTCACTAACAAATTTCAAGTGACATAAGAAGCTATTTACAGTTAAGATTTGCACAACATATAAACATCAGAGTCTAAACTTATTAAAAAGAAACTGCAAAATTGTATGTACAATTATTTGGATGGTACTATATGACATTAACAATGCATAAACTTTGGACGTATGAAGTAACTATCATTAAATATACCTTGTCACTATTGGCCAACTTTCAGTATAGCAGGTATGTGTTGAATAAATTGCTACTAACTTTGGATCCTCTGTTAAGCTACTCAAGAAAGACGCCAAGAAGGAAAATGAAGTTGTTATCTAAAGAAACATTACAGCTTCTGCTACCCTAACCAACAATATCTATGCGGAGACATAAAGAATATGAAAACGGAAAAAGAGGGAAGTGAAAAAGAATTAGAGGAATAACAGCAGGAGGAGTATAAGTCTGATGATATGGAATACCTCACAGATGAAGAACAGAATAAAATTCCTGTACTCATATAACGTATACTGTAAGAAAATTTTCTGTTTAGGATTATCTTACTTTTGTATCATAACGCATTATTTTTATAAATGAATGTATAAAGTTAATTATATAATGTCTTCTAGTTATTTGTATCTATTTTTCTTTATGAGCAGAATTTTAGGTTGTGTTAGCGTGAAGAAAATTTTTTTTCAAGTGTGTAACAATTAATACCAAAAGACAGGAAAACGTGATTAGAAATACATGTTTTATTTTTACTTTCATTGAACTATCAGTAAATTACGAAGATGAAATAATCCTAACATGGTTTAATATAAAAATAGAAACTGTTAATTGTTTTGGCAATGTTTCAAGGCGTTCGACTCCTGTGTATGTCGGTCGTCGGTAACATCCCCGAGAAATTGGCGTGGTTTCCGGCCACGGACGTTGCGCAGATCTGAGACGCAGAGTAGATAAGCACACAGAGACGAAATGTCGTGGCGGTTCCTTTGATGTGGGCGGGCCTATCGTCTGATTGGCTGTGCGAGGATCTGGGAACGGGCCCTGAGTCTGATTGGCTGCTGCGTGCTTCGAAAGGTTCCCTGTTTGCAGGGCTGCCGGGGCTTGCGAGTTGCTAACACTGGGAGAAAGGTTTGTTTCAGCCAATAAAATACTCCTTTGTACCTATAGGGGCAATGTTGCTGAAACTTAACATTTGTGGTTCTCATTTGGTTGCCACAAACTAAGATTTGGTTGGTGCACCTAAGATTTGTTTGGCTCTGCATGCATTAAACAGTTTCGGTTAACATAAAAAATCTTCAATCCCGACCGGAATTCGAACCCAAATCGATTGCGTCCCAGCGCTACGCTCTAGCAACCTCAGCTAAACTGACTACTCATGAAATAGGAATGTTTTAATTTATTTAAATTCAAATACTGCACATTGTGCGCAAATAAATATTTCAATTTTTACAGCATTACATTTTCATTTCATGTTGAACATACTTTATTAGGTTATTAATCCCATTATGAAGAGTCAACAAATGCACTAACAAACTCTGGTACTATTCTGATTGTCACAAAAATTGCAAACTCTCGAGCTGTATTTTTGAACAAAGGCCATCAAATGAGTGGCTTCACAAATAAATACAGTTGATTAAAGCAAATATTTAGTTTACAGTCTAATTTTAATTTGTCCCAAAACAGAGGTTTTGTTTATACAAGTGCGTATTTTGTAAGACGAACAAAATTAATATTGTTGCTTTTCAAGTTTAGTGTGCCTAACCAAATATTTTGTTGAGGCATACAAACAAGTATTTTGTTCACTGAAATAAACATTTGTGCTGGTGTAGCATGCGCTGATTGGCGAACAACGTTCTAACCTTTTAATCACCAGAGACACCAATTTGCTGGCGTGTGCGTTTGGTAGTTCGCGGTATAATCTGCTGCTTCACCTCTTTATTCTTAAGATCTCTTTGTCTCAGATATACGTTTCTTACGCTGTGTACCATATGAACGTTTGACTATTCCAAACATGTGTAACGGTGAGTCACAACCAAACACAAACGCACCTCGCTCTCTTGGATAAAAATTTGCATTAGGTGGCCGCCTGGTTAAAGGGATTTTGCACGTCTGAGGCCTAAAAGCGTGGGAGCGCTAGAGGCGACCGAGACATGCGCATGAACTCTCTCATTGCCTCTAGGCACAAAGCACTGAACTGGCGTGCATTCTTGCCGTCGATAACACGCCTCTATGACACTTTCAGCAGAGNGCCTCTAGGCACAAAGCACTGAACTGGCGTGCATTCTTGCCGTCGATAACACGCCTCTATGACACTTTCAGCAGAGACCCTAATATTTTGTGACTAAATAATAAAAATACAGGTTTTATATACGTTCTTATTCCCTTTTTATGTTTTGTACCAGAGTGTACTTATAAATTACCTAAAATCGCCCGTTTGAGTTACTTTCTCTATTAAAAAAACATGCTTTAGAGACAAATGGAGAAACTGAAAAACGTATACAGACACGTACCGTTTCTTAAATGCTATTCTTAAGTAGACCTCACTCAGAAACGTTGGATGATTTTTGATTAAAACGTTTTCTGATGGATCTCTGCACACCGTTTATCGAGACCTACCCAGGCAGCCACCTTAAATGTCTGCGGTGTGAAACAGTGATCGCTGCACACGGCATCTACTATCCTCTCACAGCACAGTCACATATGTTTCCAATACATTAATTAGTGTTGTACCCCACTTCAAATATCTGGTCAACATATCTCTCGAATGCAGATGATTGTTTACATGCAGGCACTTAGAAATTTCCGTCGTAGTCTACTTGTGAACGCCTTGTATTTTACAGGCAAGTGCTGATGAATCACTCAACTTTACATTGGTATTATAACATATATGACTAATGAATTCATTGTGTTCACGAGGCTGTTTTTTCTTCTTTTAATGCCTAGACTCAAGTGTGTCTTTAAACAAATCTCCTGTTAAATGAAAAAAAAATTAAGAGGTAATTAAGATTTAGTTTACCGCGCATGACGTGAATTTCGTGCTACAACCCCAACGCAGTTGCATGGTCTTGTGTTCTAAAGAAAGTTATTTTTACCACATAATTTCATCCAACTCCAACTCCCAACTTACCCCAACGTTCCTTCCAAGCAGTCTCACAGAGGCCATTGCATTTTAAAGGCAACCACTTCCTTAATTTCCCGGTGGAATACGCAACATCTAGGGAATTTACAGTGTTCCTGATTAGTCCTTTGACTAACAAAAAAAAAAAAGAAAAAGGAACACCAACAAAAAGCCGCGGTTTTTGCACAAGATACTGAGCTGCAATTTTTTCTCTTCCGTAAGTGAATTATTATGCCAAGGGAATAATCGATACTTTCAAGATTCATTGAAATAATTTTATTTAATTCGTAACACAAGACAATAATCTTAACGCTGCGGCAGAACCGGAAATGGTTTAATGGGATACACACAGCATGCAGTTTTAAATGAGAGCGGTCACACTTGTGCGTTTTCCGCAATCACGGGACGCTGCAGCATCGTACTGAGGCGTAGCGGGATGACTGGACAACCGGAGCCAAGCGAAGAGAGTGGTTGCGCTGTTCGACGTCGATACACATATCAAGTGCATTCACGAGAGACCAACACTTTGAGAAAAAAACGTCTGCTATTTTATTACGATATAAACTGTCGTGAATGATCACTCGTTAGAATTCGGCAAAATAATGTACGAGAATTCGATGGACTTTGGGTTATTAGAAACAGACAATCCATAAGTGTCTACGATTCACTGGTTCTCTAAGTAATCCCTCCGCTTCAAGCGGACAAGATTAGTTTTATTAAAAAGGCAGCACGACACCTCAAAACAACTGGCTACATTCACCACTCTAGGAAAACTGCGACGAGTTCCTATCCTGCTGTCCATGCACTGCATTCTGACAAAGAGCCTTTTTATTTTGTCACAGTGGCTTAACATGGATTGTGACTTCAGCCAAAGTCTGAGTGAAACCCCCGGAATAAGTCGATGCGATTGAAACCGTGGCCCACCCATGGAGACATATCAGGATGAAAATCAGAGGTTCGCCATTGCCTTCTGGCAGTTAAAGCATTGGCACGAACATTTTTAATTTTAGACTTGATCTGTTGACACTACTTTACTATGAGGTTTTATCTATCTTCTTCATATGCAGCCAACCAACTTTCTATAAATGCTTCCATCATTTGTATTGTTACTTACAGTGCTACATTTGAGCTTTCCAAACAATCATGCTCACGAAGATGGAATACCTAACAATTGTCGTAGAATCTTAACGCATAGCTGATGTCATGGATTGTTTACGTATACTCAAGATAACGAAGACCTTATTAATTTTTTTCGCAAGTCCCCCAAATAAACTCGTGAATTTCCCACAGAACTGTCAAACTCACGTGTTCCAAAAGTAAAAAAAAGTTGCGATCATTAAAAATAATATTTGTTATAATTTGAATACACCCTATTTGCTTCGAAACTTTGTCAGAGGAAATGTACTTTACGTCTCAAAACATGTATTCATGAATAAAAAGAATTTCACATATAGAATATTCTACATTTCTGTAAGAAATAAGTTTATTATTAGGATGCTGAAGTTGGTCGCTGCGCAGCAGACATTCGTACTATACTTACCAACTCCCTTTCAGTCCATTAACAGTTACTTTCTATTTAGCCTTGCTAAAGTTATACTTTCAGGCTATTCATCCGCAGAATGCAAACAAACTTAGCTAAGTCTAGAAAATGTCACCAAAGGTACAAGGCTCCGCATTTGTGAGCTCTTGGTTCAACAATAATTAGAATGAGAACTTTTCCTTACTAGGCATTACCACGCACACATTTTCCCTCTTTTTCTGTTCATATTAATTACTAGCTGTGCCCGCAGCTTTGCTCGCGTGGACTACAGTATTATTGTTTAGGTTTTTTTTTTATATAATTAAATATTACTTTTTGTTAATCTTTTATACTCTATGCATATTATATAACTCAACGTCTCGGTAAATTTAATGGTAAAACACTTACTAGTTTTTCTCTGTTATAGATGGATATATGATATAATGGAGTTTTCCTTAGGTCTTTTTATTCTACACAATTCTTTAATACATGATATTATTCCATTTTTAACGGTTAAGAGAGCATATTGCAAGAGAGCGCACTGGTGGCAAAATATTTTCCGACTTGATTCACTATTATTGTGTATAAATTTATTGAGATATTTTCTCGCGATTAAAAGCAGTCAATATCACCTTTCAGCCCTCCAACTATTTCTGTGCAAGAAATTACGTCGATCTGTTGCTCAGTTGTGACGTTGCATTGTTATTCCGTTTGTGTCCGTTTTAATTTTCCAATAAGAATTTCCCCTAGGTAATGAGATATTTTCTAGGGATAAAAATTAGCCTATGTCACTTCCCAGCCCTCCAACTATCTCTGTACAAAAAACCACGTCGTTCCGCTGCTCCGTTGTGACGTGAAAGAAGGACAAAGAAGCAAACAAAAAAAACAAACAATCACACTTTCGAATTTATAATATTATTTAGGAAAAATGAAATATTATAATTTATACCTAAATAAAATAAAATAAGAGATTATATTTGTCTAAAACTAAGATGTTTTCATGATGACAGACGTTTAAAACGCTTGCTATATGTGGCATATTAAGGAACCAAACAAACCCGCCATACGTGGAGTAAATTACCAACTGTTTGATTCAAAAAGTTTAACGATACCACGTACAGACTTAAGACACTGTGAGATTATATTTAATCGACCATTTTTGGATTTGGAAAGGGCTTATTAACGTCCCGCAGGGTTATGCCTGAAGGGTTATCAGGGGATGGCTTATAAACTAACTTATGACCTAACTTTAACTAACACCCATTCCTTACCTAGGATTCGAAACCAGAATCTCCCGCATCCCAGACCGACGGCGCACTTAACGGCTGCGAAACGGTAGGCCGGGAGGAGTCTTAAAAAGCACAAAAAATAACAATACAGGGGAATAAACCTTTCCCTTTTTAATAATCAAATCTAAACGCTTGAAATAGGTTCGAAATGAAAATGTGTCGCATTGCTGTATTTCCTGGACGTCGCGTTTTTATTAGACTCGCTCAAATTTACTGAAAAATCAACTCCTTTATCCCAATACATCTGGGTAATTTGAAGAAGAAAAAAAAACGCGACCACAAATAGTTTATTTGATGGACCAAAATTCTGTTAAAGAAAATAGTCACTTATTTAGTAAAATATTAATGAGTCATCTTGTTCTAATAAGAACCACAGCCTGCTACCCAGATTNAGAAAATAGTCACTTATTTAGTAAAATATTAATGAGTCATCCTGTTCTAATAAGAACCACAGCCTGCTACCCAGATTATAAAATCACACACGAGTGACTTCCACGGTATCATGTACCTACTTTTCTTCATCAAACTGGAACCCAAAAGAACATGCTTAAAAATTTTATAATCGAAGCAATTCCAGAATAATAAACTCATCACGGGACGAAATAAAAACAAACTATCAAATACAACATAAAAACGCTAGACATACAGCAACGTGCACTAGCAAAATACAGCGTGTCCCTAGATGAAATGCATATTGCATTGGTTTTTAAAGATAAAATGTCGTGATATACTTATTTCAACTATTAACCAAATGCCCAGGCAGTCAGTAACCCAGAACATACTCTGAATATGAGGTAGACCGAGCTCGCTGGCTGCGCACAACCAATCTCCGTGTCCCAACATTGAACTGCTTTTCTGACAACACGTTTAGCGAAAATGGCATGGTTTGGATTTAAGGTTTGATAATTGATTAGTAAACAAATGATTTCAGATGAATGTATACTTTCTATAACCAATTTGTTATAGAGTTTGATAAAATTCAAATTGTTAAAAGTATTTTATTCGTATAATAATATTTGTCAATTGAAAATTTATTTATAAAGAAACACTTTCACCACTGTTGACCATGTGATTTCGACAGTTGTGTATGATTGGGGTAGGTCAATGGTAGGTTCATGCGCAGAAGACGAATAAGCGGTCTACCTTATCTTTAGTCTGTGACCAGGAATGAAGCAGCCATGCCTTGTATGAAATAACAGGTCCTTCCATTCACTTGGAGTCGTGTTGAAAGCAGATAAGGGCGACTGATGCGCATGTTTCGCCTCCTTTTCCTGTCAGCCGTGACGTCATAATAGGGTGTGAATGAAGGACGTGCAAATAAAAAAACACGTTGATTGTTGCGAAGTAAGACATTTTTTCCCCCTTTTTCTCTGTGATTTTAAGGCTATAAGAGTTGGGCAAAGTGCCAAATTGTGCAATGTGGAGGTGCAACAGTTATGCACCAGAAAATTAAAGGCATCGACAGAAAATACTGTAGTTTCCCGAAGGACGAAAATGTTGCAGAAAAAATTGCGTGCAAGTGAACTGAGGTATTAAACGCAAGGGTGTCAACGCACTCCAGATTCAGGTATTTTAATATGAATATTTAAAATGGCTTGTTTGTTTATCTTAACAAATTTGCATTGCAAACGAAAAAATATTTGTGTAAAACACAGACATTTCTTCTCGTGATAATTGTTATAAACTTGTAGGAAGACAATATAATTTAGAAATTTACTCAAGTGGTTAATAATTGACTTCTGCTGCTTTTGTAATTTAGTCTGCCATCTGACAGATATTTTGGTAAATTGGGTGGCGATTGTAGAACTAAGATAAATTTATATGTTGTCATCACTTCAATTTGTGGTCAATATTAATTGAATTGCAATCGGGAAAAATGTAAGAATTAAATGCTTCTTATAATATAGCATTTAGAATAGTTTGACTTACTTCAAAGAACATGACTTTGTTCTGGATGTCCAGAATTATAACTTTCAAACGTACATAGCCAACGTTGAGGAAACAATATATAGTGTGCAGCGACTCATCGCCAACTTGGATTGTTCTTTAATAAAATATAAATGTTTCTATGTATGTATTTAATGGCAACTACTGTACAAGTCTCTATGTCTACCTCAGTTTTAAAACTTTGTGCTCCTCAGTAAGGTTGTTAGTTGTTTTCTACTGCATATAAAACAACTAAATAAACACGAAACAGCTTGAATGGTACTTACGATTGAAATGGTTATTTTTAATACCAAGACAGTAGTTTGATTCGTTTGTACTAGTTAACTTTAATTCTCTGTCAAGTTTTCTGAAGGTCCCAGAACCCTAACTCTGCTACTAGTTAATAGCCGGAATCTTTCAAGCATAATATCTAAAGAACATAATCTCTTAGTATTGACCAATTAAGTTTCTGTACGATGCCGCCATATGTTAAAAATGCTAATTGCGACATATAAAGGATGTATTAATCAGTCACTTGTATAAATGACAAATAACTGATATTTTGAGGAGAAACAATATTTTAACTGAGCATATTTCAATATGTTTTGCTAAGCATAATCTATTTCCATCCGGAGAGCTGTCACACTACAATACACGGAATTTAAATGCTACTTTTGGAGCAGAAAAAAGTTACCAGAACTCGTGACAATAATTATATACAATTCTGCGACCTATGTTAATATTCTTAACTTCGTTTGGCTTGCTCTATATATGATTTTACTAATACACTACCAAAATCTATTCCATAATGTTATGGCCATAACGATATGTTAACAAAATAACTATAATGTAAATACCTTACTAACGATGGATGGGATGAAGTAATTTGGTGTTTAGTAAGCCTGTCAGATAATAATTTTTTACTTTGTACTAGTTTTAAGATATTGGGGCGGTGACTTTGAAGCTTAATTTTTTCTTATGGTGTCCGTTTCCTGTTACTGCTAAATAGGAACAAGGCAATACGTAAGCAACACTGATATCACCGGGTGTCATTTGTTATGCAATACTATCATCTTTATAGAGATACCATTAATTAGTTACGTAAAAATGCACAGTTATGCACCTTGTATTTGCTCAGATCAAAATCTTCCAATGTAAAAGTCAGCGACCTTTCATTGTCTGAAATTTATTTGTTATTTTAATTTCGTGTGCGTATATGCTTGTAATGCAGTATCGTGATAACCGTGTCATGCAGTTTATGAAGAAACCAGACATTCTCTCACATAAAGAGCCGAGGTCGGATTCGATCAACAGACCTGTGACACGTGCGACCGCAGTGCTTACATTCTCAGAATAGAAGCGGGGGGAACTATTTTTCCAGAAATTCAATAATTTGAAAAAAGTTTTCAATGCTTTTCATTATTCACGGATGAAAAATATGGTTTACTGGTCCAGTGTCATTGTTTTGAACATAAAGTTACTCAGTTTAGCACTTCAGATAACAGTTATTTATACGTGAATATTAATTTTAATGTTATATAACCAGTAAGAATAATGTAGGAGGAATAAATTTTGTACCATTTTTGTTACTCGTCGATACATTTGTCTGGTTTGTTTTCTACGAGTAGTGCTGATAAAAAATATTTTCCATTTAACGTAAGTATATTTTTCGTGTTATATTCATCTTAAATAACTAAGCACTGCAATACATTCGCTGTTTGTCAAAGTGGTGAAGCTGTAACCACCACAAAACTAACAATAATGCGTGCTGAACAAGTTACGTAGCACTCAATTCTAACGCCATGCGCACGGGCGGATGAGTCTTGGCGCTCGGGCTGTTTTGACTTACCTACTTCCATCATGGCCGGCCCGGGAATCGAAACTTATTATTAATGAGCAGAGACTTTTGACGTGAAAACTTTTCAAAAATCAGACCGACACACGGAGAACCGGGACGGACGCGGCGATGTAACATTTGCAGGGTGGTCCACTCCGTCACTATAACCTCGTGACGAATAACACGATTGTAGTAAATGTGGCCTCGTTCTATCGGGTATACGATAACTCTGCGAGCATGACCTTGAGTTTACGCTGCGCATGCGCGTGGTTCCGGTGGGGGCCCGCAACGACTTGCGGCCATTTTGGGCGTGGGCGAAGATTTTCCAGCAGTGTATCTCCTGATTCCGATGTTCAAGGCGCACTGATTTTGGTGCGGAACGAAAGATACCCTCCACATCTGACGATTTAAGCCACATCCGTTTCATTATTTTCATTTAATTCCCACATACCAAAGAAAACATTACTCACTAAAGCAGACCTATTAAAGTAAAATAAGGCTGTGTTCCCGACACACATTAACATANCATATTTTTTTTTTTTTTTTTTTTAATATAAGGGACCGCGGTGGTGTAGTAATTATACTACTCGCCTCCCACCTAAGCGAACCGGTTTCGATTCCTGGAGGGGAGGGGTTGCCCCCAGGTTTTCGCATGTGGGAGTCGTGCTGTGCGATGCCCCTGGTCGACGGGTTTTCTCGGGGATCTCCCGTTTCCCGCGCCCTTTGATTCCAGCGCTGCTCCAAAATCAGCTCGCTTCACCTTCTTCGGCTCTCAAGACCTCGGTGTTAACAGCGCTGAAATCTCTCCACTCCACGGTACTAAAAAATTTAATTAGAAAAGTTTTAATTACACATACACTGAAAAGAAAAGGCTTTGTATCTGCTACAAAATGTTTTATAGGTATACACACNGAAAAGTTTTAATTACACATACACTGAAAAGAAAAGGCTTTGTATCTGCTACAAAATGTTTTATAGGTATACACACTAAGAAATAATTTTGTGGTGAGCACACGATATTTTGTAGCCACAACAAAATAAATTTCTAGAAGCCACACATGTTTAGTGGTGACAAATAAATAATGTTGTGTTCGCCCCACAATAATTATGGCTGTTTGTATACCAGCAAAACATTTTGTATCAGCCACACAGTATTTTTTTCAGTGTGAAACAGTTATGAAAATGGGAAGTGGGGAGATGACATAGCCAGCGAGATGTAACGAGTCGCTAGACGAAAGCGGAGTAACTAGGGCACGCAAATGAGTTACACGTGTTGTTTAACGGAAGAAAGAGAGGACGATAGCTCGTCAGGTAAACCTCCGGAGACGGTGGCGACGCCTATATTTCACCGGAGCGTGCTGATGTCTCCACGTGTCTCTCCTCCGCGGGATGGAAGGAGGGTGGCGCGCAGCTTCCACCCTCAGCCCCGAGGCAATCAACCCTGGCGACTTCCAGCAACAAAACATCGCGGAGGCCCTTCACCTGAATAACTTCC
>NQII01002741.1:13550-65027 GCA_002778355.1 Clitarchus hookeri
GTTTCGTAATTTGAAACTCTCGCTTCCACAAATATGTCCCTTTTCCTCTGGCATTGTAACTAAATTTCCTGCGAAAACTTCAGCCAATCGTACCCAGCAAAAAAAAAAAAATAATTATATATATAAAAAAAAGTTGAACTTCAACGTATTTTGTAAGGTTGCGCGTTTCGGAGACTAAAAATTAGTATTGCTAAATGGAAATTTTGAGAATTTTTTTCTTATTTCCTTAATATATGTTCTCGTAATATAATACTACCGTATCTAAAATACGCCCATATGGTTCCTGTTTACGGAAATGTGAGGCAACCATTTGTAGCTATAAGAAATATATCAGTAAATTAAGGGCACATTACTGTCAACAGCTGTTCATGCTACAGTCATCCAGTTTTTCTCTGTGCAGGATACACGTTCTTCTGATTAAACTATAAGCTTTGTGTTGGTTTGTATTTGCAAATCGTCACAACCGTCTTTTTTTTTAAATTATGAACAATTGTAAATTTCACTTAGTGCAATATGGTTGAAATTGTAAAATTGCTATGCAATCACCAGCTAAATAATTTATAACAAGCAACATTATATAATATTCCCATCTTCAAAATTTAAGCACTGAAGTGGTATGTTTAATTTGCAATTCAATTAAATTATTCAACTTTATTCGGTATTTTACCAAGCTTAATACAGTATCCAATCAATGATAGCTACAAATAACAGAATTACCGGATATTAATTATCATCTCAGTAATAATTAACTTGTGCTCTACATTTATTTCTGTGAAAGATTTCATACACTCTTAATCATCTTCGTATTCTCAAGTACATAGCGATACTAAAATCGGGCTGAGAAATGTTCTACTAGAGGAACTTGTTCATATTTGAGCCACAGACATATATGAATAATTCAACTAAGCGAAATTATCCCTACTAGTGTTATTACAGGTCTCAAACGCAAACATGTAGAAAAATAGAATATTCCACGATTCGGTGATAATACAGTTATTCATATCTGTGTTTCTGAGCAATATTCCATTTCAGATTTTAAATATTTGTGAAATATACCAAAATCCTAAAGTCCGGTTTCAGACTTATCAGCTCGACCACTTTGCAGAGACAAGCCATGTGTCTTCTGCAGTGGTTTAATGCCGGACCTGTAAGTAACGTATTCGCCATCATGATGACGCGTGGGGTAATGCACAGCTATAGTTCAACCAAAGCGACGAACTGTAAAACCTCATCGATGCTGATATTTTTGCAATCATGAATTTATTTGCCCCAAAGACATGATTACGTACGTTAAGTATGCATGAGCTGGAAGTGTGTGTAAAAAAATGCAAGTGAACATCTCTTACTGCAGACATAACTGTGAAGCCTTTCATCGCGCCAACCTTTCAGAAAAAAAAAAACATTCTGTCGTCATACACTATATAAAACTGTAACCATGCAGCTTCTGGAAAGAAACAACAGATTCTTACTGAAAATTTTCCCATGAAATCATAGAGATAGTGGGACTCTTGCGGCAATGGATAATAGTGCTCCGAAGAAACAGCTGCACTTCCCACCATCTCCTCTCCAAAGAGAATTGTGCGCAATTCCCCTAAATCTCTCTACACACATCAAAGATGTGTGTCAGCTTCGGGAAGATTGTTTGCACGTAAGTGAAGAGAAAAATGCACTGTCTTGATGGGGTTCTCGGTGCTTCTGCACAGTAAAATGTTGCACTTGCGTGGCGAGAAGTGTGGTCGATGATTGTTAGCGCCCATTTCCTAGTAAGGCTCGATTTTATCACCAAGCTTCCAGCATGTATTCCGAAGCTCCCTTGATTAAAGTCCCTCTGTGACTAAGCGAATAATATTAAATACAATATTTTTCTTTTAAATATAGAGCCTGTGTCCTCACGCCAGCACAGTGCTTAAGAGCTTATACATAATGTGTACCACAACGACGGAGTAAATGTTCTGATCATGCTCATGAGCATATATATGATGTCGGTGTAGTGTTGATGGTTTCTCGTTAGTCCCTGCTAATGTAAGAATGATTTCTGCTACCTGGATACACCTTGGAAACGACATCTAAATTTACCTGGATTAACTGCAGAGGAACTGTATATACAGGTATTTACTAGTGTTATGGCGTGGGAGCAGTTCTTAAGGGGGGTCCTTCAAGAACCTGTGTCTTCCAAAATTCCCGGAGACATTTTTTGGTTTTGCTTAATATTCGATGGCAGTATCTCGTCCCAATATGCGTATTCGTCGCGTGTATCTATAGAATGGTGGAAACTAACAGGAATACAATCCATCCGAGATAAGAGAGGTAGGCATTGTTTTGCACATAAATGGGTTAGCGCCTTCTGCGTGCCAAAATTGTCGTCTTTCCGGTTTAGTTTATAGCGATAGGTCGTGGCGCTGCTCTCGTAGTGACGACGGCAGGATTTTTTCACGATTTAGCCGACTTTCAACGCAGNTTAGTTTACATAGCGATAGGTCGTGGCGCTGCTCTCGTAGTGACGACGGCAGGATTTTTTCACGATTTAGCCGACTTTCAACGCAGACACGTTGTAGAAGATCGTAAGATGGGTAGTAGCATTTCGGTGATTTAGGCAAGGCCTGGATATTCTCATTCGACCACTGCAGAGCAAAGCCTCGACTACAATAATAAAACATCGAAGAGACGACAGCAATGCGTCCGTCGAAAGACTTTAAATGAAATTGACAGGCATCAATACAGTTTCAAGTGACAGGTGATCAAAACTGCATCAAATAACTCTTAAATTTAATGCTGCTGGTTTGACCAACGCCAGCGAGAGGAATGTACTGCTCGAGAAACTCAAGTAAAAGCCACAGGAAATACGTGAAGCACACACTCTCCCCCCCCCCCCNCTTCTTATCGGCTCAGAAGCGTCAAGATCGTGCAGACAGTTCGGACGAAACTTGTATAAGCGTACTGAATGCAAACTGAAAACTTTTATAACTACCTTTTGTCAGTAATAACAAATAAAACGAACAACAAAACCACAGATGGCAATACATATAGTCCATTCTCTGTTACTTCCAACTTTTCTGAAGCCCTACTAAAGTTATACTTCCAACGATATTCCTCCGCCTAATGTAAACAAAGCTTACCCTAGTCTAGAAAATTACACCAAAGGGACTACGCGCCGCATTTGTGTGCAATCTGTGTAATCATATTTTGCATAATAACTATTAATTATTAGGCGATACCAACGCACCTATTTTCTAACTGTTTTATTCATATAAATTATAAGTTTAATTTTATACTTTATGAATAAAATGTAGATAAATGTTAAATTAATTATAAATAAGGTACTTTTATGATAACACAAGTATGAAATGCTTGTGATATGTGACAAACATACAATACATGGGGTGATTTTTTAAAGATTTGATTCAAAAAGTGTGAAGAAACCGCGATTATGTAGGCTATACGAGCGGAATCGAGGAAATTTTGTGAAATAAGACAAAATATACTACAATTTTTCCCGATTTCGTTATGTTTCGAACCAGAATACCCTGTTCAATTCCCATTCCCTCGCAGCACGCCCTCGGCGAGGCAACTTAATATATTTCACACTAAAGGTGGCAACAGCGCTTAAACGCAAGGTCTATAAACAAATTTGTAGAGCAGTAGAAATTAAGTTGCATTACATGAGCTTCCAGGATACGTGCTGACCGCGTCACATATAGCTATGCGCCTCATTTGTGCTCAAGGATGTCACCTCCAGACACTTGCCGACTGAAAACACAGGGCCTGTTCAGACGAGTCACATTTCGAACTGTTTTGAGAACGTGGATATGTCAACATGTGAAT
Organism: Clitarchus hookeri; assembly: GCA_002778355.1. Classification (NCBI taxonomy): domain Eukaryota; kingdom Metazoa; phylum Arthropoda; class Insecta; order Phasmatodea; family Phasmatidae; genus Clitarchus; species Clitarchus hookeri. The sequence continues at coordinate 17,373 of NQII01002741.1, forward strand.
AAAAGCGCCATGGGTACTCAGATACCACGAAACAACAAGAAAGCGTATCAGTCGCCAGTGGCAGCGTACATGAATGGGGGAAAACTAATGCAAGTTTCGTGCGATTTTGTGAAATTTTTTTTTTGCAACGGATTTGAAGGTTAAACGCAATATTTAAAACACGTGTCCACCATTCTGGAGTAATAAAGATTTCTGGACCTTTTTTGGCGGTGTGCGGTAGTTAATTGTATGCGGAATTTATCAGAAAACTCGTGGCATGAGTACTGAGTTGTGTTAATATAGTTATATGATTCAGAAGTGGCTGTACAAAGATATAACTTTTTTTCTAGATTTTCACTGCTTAAAAGCTGTATTTAAAAACGCTTCAACAGATATTTACCTCTCTATCTCCTTTACTATGAAATTTTCAGCAAGAAATCATTAAACATCCACTGTTCTGAAATATTAATTATAACATTTGTATCAGTGTTCACGCATTCAGTGAAACAATTAGTATTTTACAGAGAGGAATGAAATAACATACCCTAACAAACATGGCAGAGCTGTTATCCTAGAAGAATCATTTAAAGAATAAGCAATTATAAAAAATACATATTTTCATTAACGATGTACGGTATTGATTTGTATTTGTCTTTTCAGGAATATTAGTAATAGTCTCAATTATTGTAAATTTTGGAATCACAATAAAGTTAATTGCATTGTGAGATTATGAACATAACTAAAATTAAGTTCCATTAACGACTGCCATCTTCCATGATACATTATAAAACATGAAAGGAGATTTAGTAGTAATACTCCACTATCTGTGACTTCATATCCGAAATAAAATGGTTACACTATTTGAGCGGGACGAATTAGAAAATAATTAAAGACTATCTGAAATATTGTTTGTATCTATTGCTCTAAGGACGACAACGTAAGGTGTGTAAGAATGATAATAACAGTGACAAACGTTCAAAATATCAGCCATCAGCAGAAAGACATGTTTGCAACGCTGTAAAACAGAATGACAAACAGTACCTGCGGTTTCAATGGCAGTGGATTCATAGGCTGTCACAATCGTGTCTCTCATGGCATCCAGTCGCCATAGCTTTGTGGCGTACACATTGATCCTCAGAGTCGCCCACAGATAACAATCTAACGGCGTAAAATCTGTATATATGGGTGGCTGCGCTACAAACACCTCCTCGTTGGCCTATCCACCTCCCGAGAGATGTTTTTATTAAGAAGCGACCGTTCGTCTCGATGCTACTGTGACGGTGATCGTCCTGCTGGAAAAAGCAATCGTCATCTGGGTAGAGTTGCACAACAGTCAACACGTTGTTTTCCTGCAACACGATGTGGTAGCTTTCACCTGCCATCGTTCCGTCAGAGAAGAATGGCCCCATGAGTAATTTGGCAGACACGCCGCACTACACTGTTAATCCAGGTATACTAACTGCTTGATCTACCACAATGTGAGAATATTTCGCCCCAGTAAACACAGTTGTGGTGGCTAACAGTTCCATTTAATTTAAATATGGCCTCACCGGATCAAACAATTACGTCAGTAAAATGTTGGTTGTCGTTGCACACATGTTCGCAACCCACTCACAAATTTCGACTTGCCTATATGAATTATCTTTTTGCATAGCGTGAATTAGCGTGGGATTGTTGGGCCTCCACTTTGCTTACTTTGAAATCCGATGAATACTTTACTTGCTACCACCTGGCTCACGCGCAGTTTGGGGTACNGCCTCCACTTTGCTTACTTTGAAATCCGATGAATACTTTACTTGCTACCACCTGGCTCACGCGCAGTTTGGGGTACGGACTTCAACTGTCCAGAGTAATGTGTGAATGTGTGCAACACAGCTTCCACACTTACTTCGTTCGTTGTAATTCCCTTCCTGCCGCACCGGCCTTTCTTTACATTCCACACAGTTCCGCCCCTGTCAAAGTTGCCACATAACCAAGTCATCGTTAGACGTGCGGTGACGCAGTGTTGAATGGTACCCTCTATACATGGCCTCTACACATCTGTCACGTTCTCAAATTTATGGTAACACTTTAAAATCCACTTACGTCTCTCGAAAGAAAAAATCGACGTTTCCTCTGCAATTGTAGTGCAGCCGCTCGTGGCTGCAAACGGAACTGACATCACCAGAATGGCTACTCGCGCTCACACACACCCAACGTTGTGTTTAAAGCGTCAAATACACACGGTCCTGTCAGATTGTCTTTAATGTTTTCTTTATTAATTAAGTGCAATAAGCGTAAACATTAATTTGGGAAACCCGGTGTTTGAAGACATCTTTATGGGGTGTAGTGCAGGTAAAATGTTTCTTGCGAAAAAATTATTATACGTTTAAGAATTTAACGTAAGATAAATTATGGTAGCTACTGATTTTTAATAGCAGTATCTAACGATTATTACTGTTTATATATTTCTACAATGGTACGGAAGTCAATTCCTCTTTGAATGTATCTCAGTAATCGTAGTAATAATACGATTATGTAGATACATATGTTGAACTAATGAAGTCAATTTATGAATATCTGAGAATTTCTAGAAGCATGTAAATGNCGATTATGTAGATACATATGTTGAACTAATGAAGTCAATTTATGAATATCTGAGAATTTCTAGAAGCATGTAAATGCAATTTTTTTTAAGCCGCTTTACTATTGCATGTTTCAAATATCAGTATTTTATTGCGCATGTCGTCACGCTGTTTAAAACTGAAATACTTTGACAGAGAATTTCGATAGACTTAACAAGATTTTACGTTAACTGTAGTTACATCGTGATTATTGTTGTGTTAACCAAATACGTTTGCCACAACTAAATAAGGAAATCGATTAAAAGTAATATTTTGTTATGGAAACAATAAAATATGTAAGGGGTTAAAAAAAGTAATTCAGTAACAGGACGATTATTAAAATTAACTTTGCATATGTTTGGTTCCATGTGAACAAGCGAATTTCTGCACAAAAGAAGTTATAAAAACTGACAGTCTAATGTAGACCAAATTACGGCATCAGACGTAAATAAATAAAGCTGTAATATTGGTTAGCTTACAGTTTTATTATTAACCAGTGGCTGTTCTAACTGAGGTACCATTTTCTTTAAATGCCTTAATGTTATTACTAACTTTAATTACAATTATTTTTACCATCTTTGCCTGTGTTACTTTTCTTCGAAAATGTTAATGACAACTGAATATTTTACATTCTATTTTAAAATACCACACTATCTTCAATACTTCAAGCTATCTAACATAAAGGAGAGAATGATTTTCTAAAGTAAAATTGTTTGATGTAGACAAGCTCTAATGAATTTTGTATCCACTTGTAGCTGTAGAGTCTTGATAAAGTTTAAATTGCTTTCTCTTCCTTCTCATTTCTACCAACAAGCTCAGCTGTTGTACAGTTAAGTTTGACGTTAACATCTTGTGATCTTAATGAATTAACTTCCTTTTTAATTTGAAACCCGTCAACGCTATTTATACTGACACTCCCGTGTACCACAAACTACAAGTATTTAGCACTTGAAAGTACTTTAATTTTCGTGAAATGGTCATGTATCAAACGGACCCTTAAACTGTAGGAATGTTTCAGAATGTTTAGTTGACGTCCTAAAAGGCTTAGTTCGTCAAGATAAAAAAATGGCATGTGATTCTCACCGACGATCCAGAATATTTCTCAGAAGCAGGAAAATACTGAAGTTCCTAAAAATTTATCGGTGAGATATTCGCAGGTTCTGTTGTATTTTGAGAGAAGTTGAAAAGACCTAACATGCCGTGTGTTTTATGTTATACGTCTGCAGTGCAAAGGATGTTCCCCATTTTCTAAAGCTACATATTATTGTCAGTAAGATCGACAACGCAGGGAGACTGATGCTTTAATTTGCAAACCTTCATAAAAAAAGGAATTACAAAAATTGATATTAAAGCGTCCGCACGAAAACTGCGTAAACCCTGTAAGCAAAACTGAATTATTGTATTATTTCATATTTCATTAAAAGTATTATAAAAATTCCTCTCACAATTTAAAAAGATGCTCTAAACACACTGTAAATATTCAACGTGTCCCTGGGTGTCTGTATGTTAAAAACTTCATGCGCTGAGTGCTTGTGGGAAATGAGACAGAAAATATAAAATAACTTATCGCCTAAATGCTCTACTCAGGTAGTTATGCGCCCCTACACAAGAGGTTTTATAATTAAATTTTTTGAATATATAACACACTACATGATATCAAACAAATGATCTGTGGGTGATATTGGTTGATAAAACATCTAAAAATTACCAGTATTTAGTTCGTAAAAACACCACCCTTCATAAAATAAATAAGGATTGCCAGATTACGATATCAAAAAATTCATTACAAATCTTCATGTTTTCCTACTTTGATGCTTGAAGTAAATGTGTACACATTAACAAACACAGTCGTCTAAGAAAAACACACTCTTGCCAACTGTACTCAAGAAATGAGTACACTTATTTCCGAAGGCTCCAGTGAACAGCTTGCATAGCAGGCAACACCTCTACCCCACAGTTTATTGCGAGGACTGGGGACTGCACGCATCTATACATATTATAAAACTCAACGTCTCTCTGTCTGTCTGTTAGTGCGGATATCACTCGAGAACCACTTATGCGATTGACGCGTTTTTTTTATTCATAGCTATATTCTCTGGCTAGGTTTTAGTATATATTTTGTTACGTAAATTAACATAAAGAATAAGCAGTGACGATAATAGTGAATCAAGTCGGAAAAATTTTTGCCGCCAGCGCGCTTTCTTGCAATATGCTCTCTAAACCGTTAAAGATGGAACAATATGACATAGATAAGAATTTTGTACAATAAAGAGACATTAAAAAACTGCACGGTAGCATATATCTATTTATAACAAAGAAATTCTAATAAACGTTTTTACCATTTAATTTCTTATTATGCATGTTTAAATTTAAAATATTTGTCAAATTATTATTTATCTTATAACTTACACTAAGTAAAATTCAAGTTTATTTAAATAAAGAACCTAAACAATTATTCTGTAGTCTAAACGAGCGGCACCACGGGCACAGCTAGTCAAATTATATTACTACAATTACATTTCACAAAATCATTTGCTACGTTTCCTTTTATACAAAAACCTGCAATGGCAGAATTAAGTTATTAGCCCCATTGTTATAAATAAACATTTTCTGCCCAATAAAAATGTGTCTTACGATTGGAAATGAATATTGTGTTGACACATTATGTTATATGCAGAAATAATTTATATTTATATAACGGTAAAGTTAGCACTTTTGAGGATATAGTTACTTTTTTTTTAGCCATTTTTTTATTCTTCCATCACATTTAAAAATAAATATTGCCGTGTAAGTTATAAAAAAAACAGTGTTTATATTTCACCAGATTTGAAAGTTAACNTTTTTTTTAAGCCGCTTTACTATTGCATGTTTCAAATATCAGTATTTTATTGCGCATGTCGTCACGCTGTTTAAAACTGAAATACTTTGACAGAGAATTTCGATAGACTTAACAAGATTTTACGTTAACTGTAGTTACATCGTGATTATTGTTGTGTTAACCAAATACGTTTGCCACAACTAAATAAGGAAATCGATTAAAAGTAATATTTTGTTATGGAAACAATAAAATATGTAAGGGGTTAAAAAAAGTAATTCAGTAACAGGACGATTATTAAAATTAACTTTGCATATGTTTGGTTCCATGTGAACAAGCAAATTTCTGCACAAAAGAAGTTATAAAAATTTACAGTCTAATGTAGACCAAATTACCGCATGACACGTAAATAAATAAAGCTGTAATATTGGTTAGCTTACAGTTTTATTATTAACCAGCGGCTGTTCTAACTGAGGTGCNAAATAAAGCTGTAATATTGGTTAGCTTACAGTTTTATTATTAACCAGCGGCTGTTCTAACTGAGGTGCCATTTTCTTTAAATGCCTTAATGTTATTACTAACTTTAATTACAATTATTTTTACCATCTTTGCCTGTGTTACTTTGCCTTCGAAAACGTTAATGACAACTGAATATTTTACATTCTATTTTAAAATACCACACTATCTTCAATACTTCAAGCTATCTAACATTAAGGAGAGAATGATTTTATAAAGTAAAATTGTTTGATGTAGACAAGCTCTAATGAATTTTGTATCCACTTGTAGCTGTAGAGTCTTGATAAAGTTTAAATTGCTTTCTCTTCCTTCTCATTTCTACCAACAAGCTCAGCTGTTGTACAGTTAAGTTTGACGTTAACATCTTGTGATCTTAATGAATTAACTTCCTTTTTAATTTGAAACCCGTCAACGCTATTTATACTGACACTCCCGTGTACCACAAACTACAAGTATTTAGCACTTATTTTAATTATATTGTACTTTTTCTATTTTATAATGTATCGAAAATATTCTTAGCTTTATTCGTTTCAAAAATATGTGAGTCCTCCATCTTTCTTGTTCTAATTTCCTTTTCGCATAATACTTCCATACACTTGAAAGTACTTTAATTTTCGTGAAATGGTCATGTATCAAACGGGCCCTTAAACTGTAGGAATGTTCCAGAATGTTTAGTTGACTTCTAAAAGTCTTAGTTCGTCAAGATAAAGAAATGGCATGTGATTCTCAACNGGCATGTGATTCTCACCGACGATCCAGAATATTTCTCAGAAGCAGGAAAATACTGAAGTTCCTAAAAATTTATCGGTGAGATATTCGCAGGTTCTGTTGTATTTTGAGAGAAGTTGAAAAGACCTAACATGCCGTGTGTTTTATGTTATACGTCTACAGTGCAAAGGATGTTCCCCATTTTCTAAAGCTACATATTATTGTCAGTAAGATCTACAACGCAGGGAGACTGATGCTTTAATTTGCAAACCTTCATAAAAAAGGAATTACAAAAATTGATATTAAAGCGTCCGCACGAAAACTGCGTAAACCCTGTAAGCAAAACTGAAAAAATGTATTATTTCATATTTCATTAAAAGTATTATAAAAATTCCTCTCACAATTTAAAAAGATGCTCTAAACACACTGTAAATATACAACGTGTCCCTGGGTGTCTGTATGTTAAAAACTTCATGCGCTGAGTGCTTGTGGAAAATGAGACAGAAAATATAAAATAACTTATCGCTTAAATGCTCTACTAAGGTAGTTATGCGCCCCTACACAAGAGGTTTTATAATGAAATTTTTTAAATATATAACACACTACATGATATCAAACAAATGATCTGTGGGTGATATTGGTTGATAAAACATCTAAAAATTACCAGTATTTAGTTCGTAAAAACACCACCCTTCATAAAATAAATAAGGATTGCCAGATTACGATATCAAAAAATTCATTACAAATCTTAATGTTTTCCTACTTTGATGCTTGAAGTAAATGTGTACACATTAAAAAACACAGTCGTCTAAGAAAAACACACTCTGGCCAACTGTACTCAAGAAATGAGTAATCTTATTTCCGAAGTCTCCAGTGAACAGCTTGCATAACAGGCAACACCTCTACCCCACAGTTTATTGCGAGGACTGGGGACTGCACGCATCTATACATATTATAAAACTCAACGTCTCTCTGTCTGTCTGTTAGTGCGGATATCACTCGAGAACCACTTATGCGATTGACGTGTTTTTTTTATTCATAGCTATATTCTCTGGCCAGGTTTTAGTATATATATTTTTTACGTAAAGTAACATAAAGAATAAGCAGTGACGATAATAGTGAATCAAATCGGAAAAATTTTTGCCGCCAGCGCGCTTTCTTGCAATATGCTCTCTAAACCGTTAAAGATGGTACAATATGACATAGTAAAGAATTTTGTACAATAAAGAGACCTTAAAAACTCCGCGGTAGCATATATCTATTTATAACTAAGAAATACTAATAAACGTTTTTACCATTAAATTTCTTATTATGCATGTTTAAATTTAAAACATTTGTCAAATTATTATTTATCTTATAACTTACACTAAGTAAAATTCAACTTTATTTAAATAAATAACCTAAACAATTATTCTGTAGTCTAAACGAGCGGCACCACGGGCACAGCTAGTCAAATTATATTACTACAATTACATTTCACAAAATCATTTGCTACGTTTCCTTTTATACAAAAACCTGCAATGGCAGAATTAAGTTATTAGCCCCATTGTTATAAATAAACATTTTCTGCCCAATAAAAATGTGTCTTACGATTGGAAATGAATATTGTGTTGACACACTATGTTATATGTAGAAATAATTTATATTTATATAACGGTTAAGTTAGCACTTTTGAGGATATAGTTACTTTTTTCTTTTAGCCATTTTTTATCCTTCCACCACATTTAAAAATAAATATTGCCGTGTAAGTTATAAAAAAAACAGTGTTTATATTTCACCAGATTTGAAAGTTAACGTCTAGGACTAAAATAAATTATATTTATCGACTATTGTTCCAAAAGAGAGGAATTAAAAAAATGCTCCCTTTGCCGTGAATAGCCCATTGTTGTTGTTTTCATAACTTCATTATAATCCTCCCTATAAACTGTAATTCATTTAAACTTTCGCGAGAGGCGCGTGTGTTGCCTACACACGCAGGCGTTGTGCTAACCTTCGAAAGTTAGTGGACTTATTTCTTGAGTGTGGTTACCCTAAGTGTGTTTTATTATGGTGGTATTGTTTGTTAATGTAAAACTTTTTACTTCAAGCATAAAAATCAGAAAATCTAGATGTTAAAATGATTTTTTGCGATCATAATCTGGTAGTCTTAATTTAATTTATGAATGCTGACGATTTTAGGAACTAAATTTGCTGAAGTTTTAAACCTTTTATTAGCTAAATATAATCCTTTAGTTGGTTGTTTAAGCACACGTATTTTGTAATACATTAAATAATATAACTAAAAAAAATCGCTTTAGACGCGGGAACTAATTTATTTAGGGTATGAGTCGTGTTATGATTTCTGTCTCATATTTCATGAAGAATCGCCTAACTTAAATAGTAACAGAAGTTCAGAGACACGTTGTGCGTATTTTACCCAAAACAAATCCGTTTCGCTTTTACGAATACTGTAAATGTTCATGGTAAACATTCATATAAAAACGTGTAAATTTTTCAACGTAGTTACCTGGGGTTTAAGCCCCTGGTAAGCCATTTACGCATTTTCCATTGTAATATGTCAACTAAGGTTAATTAAATTAGAAGGTTTCCAGCGCTTGACCTCACAGCTCAAGGCTGGAACGTAAAAAGCTGCATTTGAAAATAAACGGGTTGTGGCTATCTTCGCAATGACAAGACCATTGAACGAATGACTGAAAAAAAATGATTTAATGCATAAAACGTTTGTACTGTCCCCAAGCGAGCATGTGTCGAAAAGCTTGAACGATGTTGCCTTGTTGTAGAGCTTCGAAAACAAAAAATCGCAAATCCCAAACGACAAACATTCTGCTCATGCTCCTGTATTCACTCCCCATCCCCTTGCCACCCCAACCCTCCGATAAAATCACTGGATGTTATAAATCACTCGTTTTACAATGCATAAAGACGAAGTCGCAAATATTGCAAATTCCACAACGCAAAACGATTTCCTTCCAAATAGCATCTCACAAAAGAATCGCCACATTTACAAGTTTTAAATACCAGCGGGCTCTTCGTCTAACGTGGTCTAACCTGACCGTGAAATATTCCTGTCACGAGAATGAAACTGTTCCGCAGATATTACCAAATATATTAGATGGAACATTGAAAGACCGCTGATCTTATATGACGGCAATGCTTTGACGATACACGTTATTTTATGTGTGAGTGTAGTTTGGTTGGGAACCCTCCGTCACCTGTAGATAGCGATTCTGCGAGACAACACGAGAATTGCCCTTCAACTAGCCTCAGTATTGTTCAGCATGAGATTCTATTTCCTTAGTATGAATGCTTATGAATCTCTATTTTATTTACGAAAGTTTCCATCGGGCATTGAAATATTCTAAATATAATAATTTTGAATACAAGACACTGAATTTTGCTGGACGCGAATTAAAGTAATATGTCCTTGAGTATGCATAATATTAATTTAATGAGTGCGATGTGACAAAGTGCCTACAAGTGACAATCTCGCTGTATTTAAAAACAAAAAAAAAAGGATTCTCAAGCCCAATAAGATTCCTAAGCAGTTGAAGTAGCAAGAATGATTATAATGAATATAATATTAATAATCAAAATACTTGGACGGCCTTTGGCTAAGAGAGGTGAGGTGGAAATTAATTAATTAATTAAATGTATTTATATGTGATTCAAGTTAATAATATTTTAAGAACAGTGACACTTCTGTTGCAAAATTCTCTTCACGTAGAATAGAGTATGATTCACAAGGATTTACCGCTACTCATAGGGCTTATTCCTTACATTATTTGGAGCAAACTATATCATATAAATGTGGGTCCTATTCCTAATATCAGCACAAATGTAACTCGTTCCCAAAACAGGAAGTGAATGCGTGTACAACACAAACCTACTCGCTTGCCATTATAATGCATGATGCCTTATTCTTTGGCAGTTTTCATTTTCACTTCCTAATAGCGTTCCTGCTTCCGTGTAAGTAATATTTCCGGAACTTCACATGAGGTCTGGCTCTGGGCTTAGAGGTATAAATAAATGTGAGAATGTCTGAAAGCGTAATAAGGCGTATTCTTTTTTTTTGTGTGTAGCAAAGAGTTTAGTCACGAAAGTGAACTTCAGATTAATGACACCGAACACCATGGGTTCATTTTGAAAATGATATGATCTGTGTAAACTATTAATGACGAAAGAAGGCTTATGGTAACTTGAACTTAAACTGTCATAGTAATATAATAAACATGACTTCAAAACGCATAACTGGCTGGTAGGGTAAGAAGAAACATCTAGTGTCTCCCAAAGACTTCGTTGTGAAAATCGAAAAACAGGATTTTTTTTTCTTATCACAAGAGGTGTTATTGCTGTTTGTAACTTATAATTTTGTTAGCAGTAGTTCACTTTGTGTTCCCATTTGTCTGAATACAATAATACCAAATTTCTCCTGATATTCTAACTAACCCATATTTGTAAAATCAGATTTAAAATATTTTACATAACCTTGAAATAGAGAAAATGATTACTCACTTAGTTCAGTGGTCCGAAAATAAAAGGTTGCAGATAATTGCACATTGAACTCAGTTTTGAGGAGTAAACTATTTTGTTCTGAGTAAAATAATTGGTTACAAATTACACACTTTCATAAATCTTTTGTGCTAGTTATTTTCAGTCTAATTGTGGAATATAATAGCCGTATGATAAAAAAATTGTTTCGACTAAATTCTTAAGCTGATTTTAATATTCATTAGGCGTATGTAAGGGTAAAATAATGGTTTCATTTGTTTTTTATTTGTTCCAGTAACGATTTAATGTTTTAATTTCATTGTAGTGCGAATGTTTATTTGTTTTTATTAATGATATTTTATTTTTTTTTTAATTTAACTTTTCTTCGTGAATGCGCCGTAAATTGATCTCAAACAACATAAACAACTTTATGAGAACTATTTTATTTCTATATAAAATGACTATTATACGGGCCTTTAAAAATTTATTTGTGTTGATTTGTGCGTTTCTGTACACTCAGTATTCAAAACAATTATCTATTTATCTCATAGGTTTATATTATATCAAAAAACGTATTTCTTACATAACATTTCTTTTAGTTTCAGTTAATACATTACAGTAATGCAAATACAGTGCTACGTGATAATAAATCATGCATTTTTAACATATTTATTGTACGTGGATAAAGGAAGGCGAAAGTCTTAACATCGCCAAGAATTAAGTCTTTTTACTTAAAAATATTAATTTTTTCGAACAAACATAAGGTTTATTTTCAATACTGTGGAATTTTGTTGTCGATTTTGCCTTAAGTGCACAAGCTATAGGACTACCAGAGGAAGAATGTACGCTTATTGCTCCATGTATGTTATAGTTTATCATAAATGTTTGTTTACAAGACGTTTTTATATAATCTANGAATGTACGCTTATTGCTCCATGTATGTTATAGTTTATCATAAATGTTTGTTTACAAGACGTTTTTATATAATCTATAGGTTAGGAAATTAGAATAAACACGCCCGCCACATATAAAATATTGTACAAGGCCCATCGAGCTGATTAAAACCAACAGCTTGTAACTGACGGCAGCTGCACTTCTGAAAACAATTGAATACCAAACAATTTCAATTTTTTTTTTTNCCAACCCTCCGATAAAATCACTGGATGTTATAAATCACTCGTTTTACAATGCATAAAGACGAAGTCGCAAATATTTCAAATTCCACAACGCAAAACGATTTCCTTCCAAAATGCACCTCACAAAAGAATCGCCACATTTACAAGTTTTAAATACCAGCGGGCTCTTCGTCTAACGTGGTCTAACCTGACCGTGAAATATTCCTGTCACGAGAATGAAACTGTTCCGCAGATATTACCAAATATATTAGATGGAACATTGAAAGACCGCTGATCTTATATGACGGCAATGCTTTGACGATACACGTTATTTTATGTGTGAGTGTAGTTTGGTTGGGAACCCTCCGTCACCTGTAGATAGCGATTCTGCGAGACAACACGAGAATTGCCCTTCAACTAGCCTCAGTATTGTTCAGCATGAGATTCTATTTCCTTAGTATGAATGCTTATGAATCTCTATTTTATTTACGAAAGTTTCCATCGGGCATTGAAATATTCTAAATATAATAATTTTGAATACAAGACACTGAATTTTGCTGGACGCGAATTAAAGTAATATGTCCTTGAGTATGCATAATACTAATTTAATGAGTGCGATGTGACAAAGTGCCTACAAGTGACAATCTCGCTGTATTTAAAAAAAAAAAAAAATGGATTCTCAAGCCCAATAAGATTCCTAAGCAGTTGAAGTAGCAAGAATGATTATAATGAATAAAATATTAATAATCAAAATACTTCGACGGCCTTTGGCTAAGAGAGGTGAGGTGGAAATTAATTAATTAATTAAATGTATTTATATGTGATTCAAGTTACTAATATTTTAAGAACAGTGACACTTCTGTTGCAAAATTCTCTTCACGTAGAATAGAGTATGATTCACAAGGAGTTACCGCTACTCATAGGGCTTATTCCTTACATTATTTGGAGCAAACTATATCATATAAATGTGGGTTCTATTCCCAATATCAGCACAAATGTAACTCGTTCCCAAAACAGGAAGTGAATGCGTGTACAACACAAACCTACTGGCTTGCCATTATAATGCATGATGCCTAATTCTTTGGCAGTTTTCATTTTCACTTCCTAATAGCGTTCCTGCTTTCGTGTAAGTAATATTTCCGGAACTTCACATGAGATCTGGCTCTGGGCTTAGAGGTACAAATAAATGTGAGAATGTCTGTAAGCGTAATAAGGCGTATTCTTTTTTTTTTGGTGTAGCAAAGAGTTTAGTCACGAAAGTGAACTTCAGATTAATGACACCGAACACCATGGGTTTATTTTGAAAATAATATGATCTGTGTAAACTATCAATGAAAAAAGAAGGCTCATGGTAACATGAACTTAAACTGTCATAGTAATATAATAAACATGACTTCAAAACGCATAACTGGCTGGTAGGGTAAGATGAAACATCTGGTGTCTCCCAGAGACTTCGTTGTGAAAATCGAAAAACAGGTTTTTTTTCTAATCACAAGAGATGTTATTGCAGTTTGTAACTTATAATTTTGTTAGCGGTAGTTCACTTTGTGTTCCCATTTGTCTGAATGCAATAATACCAAATTTCTCCCGATATTCTAACTAACCCATATTTGTAAAATCAGATTTAAAATATTTTACATAACCTTGAAATAGAGAAAATGATTACTCACTTAGTTCAGTGGTCCGAAAATAAAAGTTTGCAGATAATTGCGCATTGAACTCAGTTTTGTGGAGTAAACTATTTTGTTCTGAGTAAAATAATTGGTTAAAAATTACACACTTTCATAAATCTTTTGTGCTAGTTATTTTCAGTCTAATTGTTGAATATAATAGCCGTATGATAAAAAAATTGTTTCGACTAAATTCATAAGCTGATTTTAATATTCATTAGGCGTATGTAAGGGTAAAATAATGGTTTCATTTGTTTTTTATTTGTTCCAGTAACGATTTAATGTTTTAATTTCATTGTAGTGCGAATGTTTATTTGTTTTTATTAATGATATTTTATTTTTTTTTTAATTTAACTTTTCTTTATGAATGCGCCGTAAATTGATCTCAAACAACATAAACAACTTTATGAGAACTATTTTATTTCTATATAAAATGACTATTATACGGGCCTTTAAAAATTTATTTGTGTTGATTTGTGCGTTTCTGTACACTCAGTATTCAAAACAATTATCTATTTATCTCATAGGTTTATATTATATCAAAAAACGTATTTCTTACATAACATTTCTTTTAGTTTCAGTTAATACATTACAGTAATGCAAATACAGTGCTACGTGATAATAAATCATGCATTTTTAACATATTTATTGTACGTGGATAAAGGAAGGCGAAAGTCTTAACATCGCCAAGAATTAAGTCTTTTTACTTAAAAATATTAATTTTTTCGAACAAACATAAGGTTTATTTTCAATACTGTGGAATTTTGTTGTCGATTTTGCCTATAAGTGCACAAGCTATAGGACTACCAGAGGAGGAATGTACGCTTATTGCTCCATGTATGTTATAGTTTATCATAAATGTTTGTTTACAAGACGTTTTTATATAATCTATAGGTTAGGAAATTAGAATAAACACGCCCGCCACATATAAAATATTGTACAAGGCCCATCGAGCTGATTAAAACCAACAGCTTGTAACTGACGGCAGCTGCACTTCTGAAAACAATTGAATACCAAACAATTTCAATTTTTTTTTTTTTTACTACTGGCATTTTAGTTAGACTGCGGTACGAGCTAGCGGTTTCTGCTTCTCTGTAACAGAAACCAGCACTCAAGATAGTATTAAGCTGGGCTCACAACCATCCNGAAACCAGCACTCAAGATAGTATTAAGCTGGGCTCACAACCATCCGTCGTAACCATCAGGCGCCCGTCCGTTAGTCAGTCATCCGTCTGTTGTTCGTCCGTCAGTTGAAAGCGATTCACAACAATCCGTCATCCGTCAATCATTCTGTACGGGGAAATTCCAGTGCGACAACTTTACTTCGTGATCTTACCTTAGTTGGTAGTATATTTTGGTTGGAAATACATTATCAGGAGAGGAACATTTTGTGGAGATAATTTTTCCACGTAATAACAATTTATACTGAATAATTTTTACAATTTAAATTCCTGAATATACCACCAAAGATAATGTGCACAGATCCACCGCCATGAATTTTATTTCAGAGTGCGTATTTACGTCTAAGGAATGTCGTCAGAAGGCGGTGGGCCATCCGTCGGTCAGTCGAAAGATAAAGTTTGAATAAGATTTGATGGAAGAAAAAAAAGCTGCCCTGCGATTGGTTGATGATCACGTGACCGCCGGACGGACGGCCGACTGACGTATGCAACGGACGGTTGTGAGCCCAGCTTTACTCGCGTGGGCAAACCCCGAAATTAGGTATAGTGTACGGCTGGCTTGATTGCTTCCCTCATCACTGAAACCCTCAGGTATTATACCAGGCGACACAAACATCACTGACGTTGATCCGTCGACTGGCGAGGGATTCCCGAGTCGACGCCACAGCGCTAACGTACGTAATTTCGCCCCTGGCCGCCAAACATCACGCAACACGTCACAACCGACCGCAGAGTCCACAGAGAACACGGCCCACCGCACGTTCAACGATTCTGTTGGCGCGTCGAGTTGCCGTCAGTTTATTGTCCCCGGGCGACCGCGTGGGAATTTAGCCAAGGAAATAAACTGATTACAGTCGTGTGTGCATCATATTCCTTGTGCCGCCTGTCCCTCGATCGGAACATGCACGTTCCGTCCACCGAGTGGACGAGTCTCTTTGAGGCCCTTAAGCTAGAAAGGGGAATTACTCGGGTCGTTCCAGATGAGGTACTCCAATTNAGTGGACGAGTCTCTTTGAGGCCCTTAAGCTAGAAAGGGGAATTACTCGGGTCGTTCCAGATGAGGTACTCCAATAAAAGCAAAGCTTAAATTGTTTTGCCTGGCTAAAGCGCCAGTCGTGCCATGCATTGCTGGAGGTTATTCCCGAGCATTTTCTACAGCTCAGGCACGTATAATTTTTCGGTCATCTATGTACCTTCGATTCACGTAAAAATTGAAACTCTCTGTAACCTGGTATCTATTGTACGACTATCGCTCAAGTGAACATGAGAATTTGTTCCAATCATAGATGTTTCACGTGCCCTATAAACAAGAAATTTTTAATAAAACGTTTGAGAACATTACTTGCTATTTACGATTCGGTGCCAGACTTACAGTAAATACTCAAGTCTGTTTTAAAATTGAAATATGATGAGTAAGAGAAGGAGATTATTTTGCAAATGATTCCAAAATTACTGAATAAGTAGCAAACCAGCAACGTTAAGACTGCTCAGGCGCAGTGAACAGATCTCACCAGTTAGAAATGTTCTCACTTGACGATGAGAGATTACGTAACTCCGGCCACATTCTAATGCAATTCTATTAGAGAGTAAGACTTTTTAGCCTCATTTCCGAGGGAAAGATAGGCTTGTGAGATCTCTTTCTTGTCTTCGTGTCTGAGTTTGTGTCTAGGTACGTGTGTCCCCCACCCCTGTCCACTAAAGATTTTTGAATACGTCAGTCTAATTACGCCAAACTACTTTTATAGTTTCCGACCACGAAGTGGCAACTTAATATGAAAGGCGCCATTTCATATTTCAGGAACAATTTAACCTATTGAAAACCAAATTTCACATTTTAACATCTCAACATAAAAATTTTTAATTTTTAAGTGATATTTTGTTATTTATCCACCTTTCTATTAAATAGCACTTCAAAAAAAATTAAAAATTTTACTTAATATCTTGATAACTACTCAATATATTCCTGGAAATTTCGGTAGGTAATTATTTATGTGCTAGGTTAATTAAAGGTATTATATTTAAATGGATAAGACACATATTTTCTACATGGTGGCCATATCAATATTTTACGTTAATTTTGCTTTTATGCCATAGAGTTAGGCCAATTTCGATCAATTTTGGTATGCTTAAAGTACCAATTATAAGCATCAAATATGTTAATTCATAGCCTATTTAGTCAACCACTGAATGCCATATGAAAAAGTAATGCTTTCGTTTCATACGTTGCTAAACAATCTATCGATAACTACTAAATTCGGCAAACAAGAAATACTTCAGTGCGCCATGTAAAGTAACGTTCATTTTAAGGGTGTGAACGATTTTTTTCGTCTAAATAATGAGAATAAAATATGTTATTTCAGCAAACATGTCCCTTTAATATAATTCTTAAATGTTAGTCTCAGAATAGGACACTTCGTTAAATTTACCCGGAGACAAATGTAGAGGAAATGAAATGAGATTAGTTACATTTGTAACTTCCTGTCAAAATGTTGTTCTCTCTGGCCGTGAATGGTCGTGTGGCGAGAAGGAAGAGCCTGCAATGGTGTCAACTGACTCTCCCTCTCCCCCTCCGTCTTCTTCCATCATTTTCATATAATGACGTGGATATTATTATCAACGTTACCTAAGCAATTTGCAGACGCCACGATCACAAGTTTTTCTACATTTGACATATCAATTAGTTTATGTATGACGTTTCCGCCTGAAGTAGTATTCCTGCGAATATAACATTTACATCAACACCACACAGAAAAAAGTATAATGCTCTTAGAACAAAAAAATTACACTTGAGAAATATCTTTGAACGTTCGTGTTGTAGTAAAATGAATAATGCTGTGACAAAGTTATTAATTGTTGACCATTTGTAAAGTCTTATATGACTATAATACAAATAAACTGTTGAAGTATTGCTGTTAATAAAGCATCTTAGTAATGTTGCCGCAACAAACAGTTGTACTCCACTAAAAATAACGGGTAGAACAGAATATCTTGTATTACTGCGACATTAAAGAAATGTCCAACCAACATAAGTTTACACTGACTTGGCGTTGTAAAACGGCGGATAGTGAACTGCGATAACCTCATAAAATGAAACCACTTTATTTAAATTTTAGAGCCTTTTATTAGAAACAGTTGTAGCTGAGACCGTCTCTTAAGCTTTGCAAAGCAGTTTACGTGTGACAATAATGCATATATTTATAGAACCAAAAGAATTTCCACATAACGTAAGAGAACTGCGATTGGTCGTTATATAAAGTACCAATACCTACAAGGTTGACGTGTAACCTCTTTTTGGAATAGAAGCCTTGCTGACCCCCTTCGCGAGCACCTCCCAGTTGACACGTGTCACGATACAGGTGGACAGCCAGAATTGATCGCTGTTACTCGTGTCAAAAGGTTGTGCCGAGTAAGAGCTGGCATATCGCCGGAGCACCCGGAAAGGGCTACATAAATACGTAGGAAAGCGGGAGAAATTGCAGAGCCAAGCTAGAGCTCCACTAGCTTCAAGCCTGAGAAAACGGCTGGCCAATTGAAAGTGGGGGGCCATGAATACTCCTCACCCCTACCACCCTTGTAGCCAAACCGCGGAAAAATAAGCTGAGATGGTAAATTCAAGGGGCAGATCACCACTTCTCCCGCCCCCGAACCTTCACGAACCATGGCACGTGGCTGAATGGCTTTGTACTGAAGGCAACCACCTCCCCCCTTCCCCCAATAAGAGAGACACGTGCCGAGACTTAGGGAGGGAAACTGGGGAGAATATAAGCCAATTTACGCGAGAAGAGTGGAAACAGTTCATTATCACCGCGCTGAGGGAAGAGTTGCGTCAAGGAATCGCGAGAGGACGTGAGAACGAGCCCAGAACAGCAGTCAAGTGAGACGACACCAAATGCAGGCCTTTTCCAAGGCCGCCCACATCGCCGGAGCTCATCCACAGCTTACATCATACAAGCACCAATTGCAGAGTAGTTAAGTATCAAGTCGCCGCCCAGAGAAGCCCCCCTCATCCACGAAGNACGAGCCCAGAACAGCAGTCAAGTGAGACGACACCAAATGCAGGCCTTTTCCAAGGCCGCCCACATCGCCGGAGCTCATCCACAGCTTACATCATACAAGCACCAAATGCAGAGTAGTTAAGTATCAAGTCGCCGCCCAGAGAAGCCCCCCTCATCCACGAAGTCACCCCAGTTAATACAAGTAGCCAAATTAGAGTACCACACCTCGGAAGTGTTTCTGTATGTTGTTTTTGTTCAAACTCGAGACAATATAATTATCCAGTTAAGTGAAACGTCAAAAGACTACCTTATTGAAATTCCCCCAAACCTTCTAGGCACCTTATAGTCTATGCCTGGAGGAATTAACTACGACCCTATAAACCACCATATATTCCACAGGTGGGGAATAGCGTCAAGGTAAAATGCAGATGTGTTTAGATAGAGCAGTTGGTAGGGCGTCAAGCACGCAGGATGTGTGTTCGATCCTTGTTCCTGCCGTATTTATTTGTTAGTGATATTCCTTTTTATAAAAAAATAATTTTTCATTATTTATTTTACTTAGGAATATTTCTCAAAGCAAATAAAATACAATAAAATTTTAACACCAATGTTGNATTTTTCATAATTTATTTTACTTAGGAATATTTCTCAAAGCAAATAAAATACAATAAAATTTTAACACCAATGTTGACATCAATTCAAAACGAAATATATTTTTCCTCAACATTAACACCACCTAAATGTTGACAGAAGAGTAAGAAGGTAATATCGTTACAAAATTACTTAACGTTACAGCANATTTTTCATTATTTATTTTACTTAGGAATATTTCTCAAAGCAAATAAAATACAATAAAATTTTAACACCAATGTTAACATCAATTCAAAACGAAATATATTTTTCCGCAACATTAACACCACCTAAATGTTGACAGAAGAGTAAGAAGGTAATATCGTTACAAAATTACTTAACGTTACAGCANCAACATTAACACCACCTAAATGTTGACAGAAGAGTAAGAAGGTAATATCGTTACAAAATTACTTAACGTTACAGCAAAAATAGTAGCTAACAATATATTACATTAACAGCAATCTGAGTTACTGAAGGTTCACAAATTACCAAAAATTGCTATTGTAGTAACATTCGTACTGTTATCACAACTTAAGACTTTCTTCTTTGCATTACTGTCTTTATTAATCGGAAGTATAATGGCAGTTACAGGTATATATATATATATATATATATATATATATATGTGTGTGTGTTGGGATAACTCTTTCCACATTTGGATGGATTTACAGGATATATTAGAGTAACAACCGATTTTAAAATCTTTACATTTATCTCAGCGAATTTCTACATGCCATGCAAGGAAATAAAAGAGAGGGAGTGATTTCAGAGGAAACGTAAAATTACTTAAATGTATTGACGTTACATGCACTCATTCTGCAGGTTGAACTCGAACCTACAGCCGCATATTTTGGCAAACACACACGCTGGCGTATTTTCCCTTTACTTCGCCATAACTTGCTTCGAATAAGTGCCTACGTAAGAGAGACAGCAAGTTGTCTAGTTTACGATTACTCTCATATCGATAGATCACCCCTCACTGGTGTTGTGCGACAATTTTTNAGACAGCAAGTTGTCTAGTTTACGATTACTCTCATATCGATAGATCACCCCTCACTGGTGTTGTGCGACAATTTTTGCAATACAAATTTTGCTTCATTCATAGAGCCACCAACAACTTGATTGCCTGTACAACTGGCATGTTTCGGAAAATTATGTTTCGTGTCTCGGCCTGCAAGTCTGTCCTCCCTGACACAGAATATCCGTCACTGCAAATTATTTTGTTGCATTAGAACCTATGAAAGGTTTATTTCAATCTTACAGAAATATTTCATTACAATCCCAAACGTTTCATTGGTAACAGTTCAATAATATTGTTAAGGCTAAAAAAAAAATATTGTCAGGAAAGAAAAAAACTAAATATTTTGTATTTTTGTTCGTGACATATTAACGTATAAGGATGCTTATTCTAATGGACAACCACTGCACAGCTACCCTGTCCACTCCTTAACACTTACACGTGATACAGGTGAAACTGGCTTAGTTTAATTTCGTATAATAAGGCTTTGCCAACCATCTTTCCCTTACCAATGCTGCGAGAAGTAAATTAAATCCATACATTTTTCAGAAATTCATTTTATTGTCAAGAAAGCGGTATGGATACAATTCAAATCACACATGTCTCCCCAGCACGTAAAGTCAATGCTTCAAACAAGAAACTATTGGCTACTCTCTCTCTCTCTCTCTCTCTCTCTCTCTCTCCAGTCGTACAGACAAGTATTACTAGTAACTGCATCATCCTGAAAAAATGTTTATTCTTTTGAGGTATTTTATTTTATTAAAATAATTTTTACGACATGGTGCAGCTTTTGCTTTAGTTACAGTTTAGCCCAGTTTGTTTGCATTGTGCTTATAGCTGCAATGGCCGTCGATAGCAATTATATTATTAATTTCAGTTGAAGGTAAAATCGTATTTTCTATGCGCTCTCAAAGGTTAATTTTCTGATTTCGAAAATATTTTCTAATAGCATAGTACAATTTCAATAAAACTTTTTTTTATTAAAATGGTTTATTTAAACCTTTTCAAGTAATGTATTAATATTCAATCACAGAAAATGCATCATGGAATAACATTAAGAAATTACATGTAATTTTTTTATATATGTGCGGAAGTAGTTTTAAAACTACGTAAATTTCATTGTCATAGAAGGGGAATACGAATGTGAAAATGTGGTAGCTATGCTGCCTGCGGAGAGCATTCNAGACAGCAAGTTGTCTAGTTTACGATTACTCTCATATCGATAGATCACCCCTCACTGGTGTTGTGCGACAATTTTGGCAATACAAATTTTGCTTCATTCATAGAGGTACCAACAACTTGATTGCCTGTGCAACTGGCATGTTTCGGAAAATTATGTTTCGTGTCACGGCCTGCAAGTCTGTCCTCCCTGACACAGAATATCCGTCACTGCAAATTATTTTGTTGCATTAGAACCTATGAAAGGTTTATTTCAATCTTACAGAAATATTTCATTACAATCCCAAACGTTTCATTGGTAACAGTTCAATAATATTGTTATTGATAAAAAAAATATATATATTGTCAGGAAAGAAAATAACAAAATATTTTGTGTTTTTGTTCATGACAAAATATTTACGTATCAGGATGCTTATTCTAATAGACAGCCACTGCACGGCTACCCTGTCAACTCCTTAACACTTACACGTGACACAGGTGAAACTCGCTTGGTTGAATTTCGTCTAATAAGGCTTCGCGAACCATATTTCCCTTACCAATACTGCGAGAAGTAAATTAAATCCATACATTTTTCAGAAATTCATTTTATTATCAAGAAAGCGGTATGGATACAATTCAAATCACACATGTCTCCCCAGCACGTAAAGTCAATGCTTCAAACAAGAAACTATTGGCTACTCTCTCTCTCTCTCTCTCTCTCTCTCTCTCTCTCCAGTCGTACAGACAAGTATTACTAGTAACTGCATCATCCTGAAAAAAATGTTTATTCTGTTGAGGTATTTTATTTTATTAAAATAATTTTTACGACATGGTGCAGCTTTTGCTTTAGTTACAGTTTAGCCCAGTTTGTTTGCATTGTGCTTATAGCTGCAATGGCCGTCGATAGCAATTATATTATTAATTTCAGTTGGAGGTAAAATCGTATTTTCTATGCGCTCTCAAAGGTAAATTTTCTGATTTCGAAAATATTTTCTAATAGCATAGTACAATTTCAATAAAACTTTTTTTTATTAAAATGGTTTATTTAAACCTTTTCAAGTAATGTATTAATATTCAATCACAGAAAATGCATCATGGAATAACATTTAGAAATTACATGTAATTTTTTTATATATGTGCGGAAGTAGTTTTAAAACTACGTAAATTTCATTGTCATAGAAGGGGAATACGAATGTGAAAATGTGGTAGCTATGCTGCCTGCGGAGAGCAGTCGTGCGTTCGGGTTACAGCTCGACGTTACTACTTGCACGGCAATCCAAGAGAGCAGCGGCACGGTGTGTTCGATCATGATATCACTTACGTTTCCGCACCTACAGGGTGCAACCCCATTCCCGTCTACGACTTTCCTCTCGCTCTCTCCTTCCGACGAGCTTCCTTCCTGTTCCCTGCCACCGCTCTGGACGGAGAGTGCGGCAGAGGAGACGGCAAGTCTGCTGCCGTTAGAAAGAATTGGCGCAGGATACAACTGCATCGTTGCGTTGTAACTCTCTCTAAGAGGCTCGCCCAGGAAGGGGCTGGGTGGCTGTGGTGTGTGAGAACACGCGATACGATCGACCTCCGCAAGTATTTCAAGTGCGTTGCCGTGGTTACGTACTACTTACCACCCGCAGCTCACGTGTAAGCAGCGAAGAAAACCACAGTCGACACACAATGCCATGCAGTAGTCACAGTAATTTATGGAATGTTGCGATAACTGTTAGACTACGGAGACATTTTCATTCAGGTTCTATGGAAAAAACCAGTTTTAAAATGTTTAAACTTATACCGAAAACATTATAATGATATACTATTCCATGCNTACTACTTACCACCCGCAGCTCACGTGTAAGCAGCGAAGAAAACCACAGTCGACACACAATGCCATGCAGTAGTCCCAGTAATTTATGGAATGTTGCGATAACTGTTAGACTACGGAGACATTTTCATTAAGGTTCTATGGAAAAAACCAGTTTTAAAATGTTTAAACTTATACCGAAAACATTATAATGATATACTATTCCATGCCTATTACACGCTGTTTTCAGAGCCAAAAATTTTTCCGAAAAAAATGTAAATACTGACAGAACTTGACAGGAACATTCATCTTCGTTGCAAATTATAACAACGTGGGATCATTATCCACAACCTTAATACAAGCGACGAGGCAGCAAATGTGTAGGGGTTAGACTACTAGCCTCCAACCCAGGCGAACCAGGTTCGATCCCCCGATTTTTGCATCTGGCAATCATGCCCGACGATGCCACTTGTCGGCGGGTTTTCTCGGGGATCTCCAGTTTCATCTACCTCTTCATTCCGGCGTTGCTCCATGCCCACCTCGCTTCACCCTCATCGACTCTCAAGAACTCGATATGTTTAGAGCCGCCCAAATCAATCTCTCTCTCTCTCTCTCTCCACGACAAGCGACAGCAATGTTACGGACACGTTTCAATTATGTGAGGTGTTAATAACGGCGACAACGCGTTCGAAACACGTGTGAAGGTGGACGTTATTGCAACTCTAAGTCACAGAATTACGTGCCGAGAAAAATGTTCCCTTACTGCATTACACAGTTTGTAAAATAGTAGCTTTGTAAGTTGTCGGACCATTCTTATTTCTTTCATCTAAATAACTATACTCCACTTCAACAAGACAATAAATTTGGGCAGCAGCCTTTGTTAAAAATGAATGGCTCCCAAGGATTTCCACTAAATTTATGACATTGTTATATAATGCTAGTTGAAATTAGCGAATTTCCAAAATATTTTATCTTTGAGTGTTGCGTTCTGCATACCTGGTAGGCTACTACGACAAATACAAATTTTCTTGCGATATTAATAGCATACTGCATACACTAACAACACTCTGTAACTAATTTCACTGATAATTAGATGTATATAACGTTTTGGGATGTTCATTTTAATAACCTTTGAAACTTGAAAATGATAGACGACTTAATTTATATGTTTTCACATTGGTTATTTTACTGATATATATATATATTTTAAATAATTGTCCGTATTACTGTAACTTTTGTGATTAATATTTTTTAGCGCTTTCATTAGTATAAAAACCTAGTAAAAATATGGTAAATAAAAAATTGCAGTAAGATTGTGATGTAAGACTGCGTTCAATAGAGGTTTTTCAGACGCTTTTTATATTATTTAATTATTTTTCTTCTCGACATAAATTTCTACTTAAAAATCAGATTAAAAGAGCTGTCAGGAAAGATTTTTTCAAGAAAAAAAGTTATTTTAGCCATTAATTATGTACAACTTCCGCAATTTAAGAACGAACGCATAAAAGTCTGTTTTAAATTAATCTCAACATGACGCCCACTTTTTTGTTTACGTAGCAACGCTTAAGATCGTTGGTATTATTTATAAAGTGATGAGAATGCCGTAATCGTAACCATTTTATGGGGTTGTCAAGGTTTAGAGTCACGTGAATCGAATATTAACATTTCCGACTTTTCAGAACAAAGACACCATAAATAACTGTTGCATTCCGCATCTACAGAGTTGGTTAGAAATTACGTAATGGTTAACGTTTTCTATGCTGATTAAGAAACAATCATATTTTACTGGAAAAATTTACCGATTTTAAGTGAGTTAGTCATTTTCTGAGCTTGATCATGTTAATCATGATCTGAGCATTGTCATGATGACCATGCTTTGTTATTTTGGGCGATGACTTAGGCTGGATAAATTAAGTACGTTGGACTATAAACACACATAACAGAAACGAATTAATTATATGACAGACTATCTAAAAATTTCGGCTACTTAAATATTATATGTTTGTATGCCTTATTTAAAACTCTCAATTATATGACCTGAGAATGATTTTCGAATAAAAACTGTATGAAGCAACAAAAATTATTTTTGCTGTAAAAATGGAGTAATTTTTCTTATAAAATACAATAAATTATATATTCTGCTCCTAAAAATTAATAGAGTATTACTGACTTCAATTTTCAACATCTTCGTGTTTTGAAACTGAACGTGTGGTTCTATATTGTTGGAAAATTATCATACCTTTGTATACGTGTTTTGTCAAAGGCACTAGAAAGGTAACTTTTATTTCAAAAATACTCGGTAGCTTCCCTATATTTGTTCAGGAAAAGTTGTAAAGCGTGCAGCAGAAGTTTCCATTTTTGTATTGCAGAATTTTTGTAATTGTAGCCTGATATGTGGTAAGTTTTTATTACTTTGAATAAGTTAAATACTTCAATTGCCGTTTATGAAATTTCCTGAAGACTTTTACACTGCTCATGTACGTGTGTGTGTGGTGCGCTAGTTTTATAATCGAATATCTTTTTTATGAGAAAGGAATCATTTCCCCTACATCAGTACGTTTGAACGGCGTTGCAAAGTGTCGGAAATACAAGTTTTTTTTTTCCCCCAGGAAACTATTAAACGTGCGTCCCGTGTACTCGTCTACGAAAAGAACGCACACTTCAGCGAGGCCTGTTGAGTGCTTTCACGATATCACGCAAATTGGAAACTCCATTTCGGAGTATCACAACATAGCTAAAAAGGGCTTTCTCAAAGCGCTGTATCTCAAAATGTATGGGTCAGATACGTATAAATCTACTCAAAGCCCCTGCATCGAACCTTCCCACAGACGTTCCACTAATATTATTATAGGGCCACCGCTGAAAGTCCCGTAGGTACACGCAGTGTGACGAGAACACTGCAGGCCGGTTCAAAGCCTTGCGCTTAACAGCGACGGTGCACCTGATGCGTGTGGCAGAGAAGCGCTAGGTAGGCGGGGCCCTTAATAATCTGCAGTGACTCGCGCGGACTGCGTGTTTATACCACAGTAGAACGCTCGCTTCCTCCCGGTGTCTGGTGGAGGCGGTGCCCGCGCTTAAATCAGTCCACGAGGTGCAACCTACAAAAGAACAGCGTGAGCTGTGGCTCAGACCGCCCCGCGGAGTCGCCGCGACAATACCGCTTGCGCATCTTACCGGCAACTAGGTTGAGCAACCACACTGCGGTCTCAATATTTATCACGCATTTCGAGAGAGAGAGAGAGAAGCGAGAGGTGCAGATATCGATGGGGCTTAACGTCTACGTCTCCATTGGCCATTGGAGATGAATTTATACGAAGAGAGGACAAGTGTGAGGCAAACGGAAACAAAATAATACAAACAAACCAGTGGTTCAAACAAAATTAACAACATTATTAAAGCCAAAGACCCTGTAACCAGACACAACATACAAATATAAACAGGAAACACTAATAAATAATAATGATGGGGGTCGTACATGTGCACAAAAATGAGAGAATAAAGGTTAACACAAAACATTTTAGTGTAACCACAATAGGCTCAGAGTAAAATTAAGTAACATCAAACAATAACGCAAGACTTGAGGTTGTGCATCTCTAAATATGTTGTTTATGTTAACTTCTTTTTTCTTAAAAAGTTATCAAAAAATAAAAACTGAATGATAGTTCTTTCACAAATGATGGACGAAAATCTATCAACAAATAGACCAATCCAGTAAAACGGGAATGCATCAGTAACATAAGTACTTGCAAAGTCTCTCTTTTTAAACAAAAATTATAGTGAAATGGGGTTTCCCCAACAAAACCTACCATGGCAACGTTCGTCGCGTTTCCCCGCATTAAAAACTAGGATTTGGTAATGCTAGGAATCGAACTCAGATTGCTGTGGTGGGAGACGAGTAATCAAAACGCTGCCAGTGTAATCTTGCATTCATATATTTAAAAAAAATATTTTGAAAGGAAACTTGCGATGAAATACAGGACTTATGTCTTACAAAAAAGTTTTGGGATGACAAAATCTCAAACTATAAATGTGTTGTCTTGGTATTTGAAAGAAAAAGTGAACTTAGAGTTTTCCGTTGCACAGATTTTCACATAAAGGCTATAGGCGACGGGAGCTCCTGAATGTGGTGGGCTCCGAACCACTGAAGTGCCTATTCAACGCTCATAAATGGTAAGCAATTTTAGAATGGGAATCGAACAAACGACCCTCGCAAAATGGGCGTGACGCCTACGCGACCATGGCCACCGAGGATCCCTATTAGAAAATTAATGTTTAACTGTCAAAGTTAAAGGACTGGTACCTACAGACGAAATTTTCATTGTAATGTTGCAAGAGGACACTGTAAAAAAATCGTGAAAACATACCGAAATGGACAGTATAATTTTACACATGTAGAATATTAAAATTTTAAATATAACAACAAGGCTTGTCTGTAAAATTAGATAAGATGTTGTGTGTTATATTACATATGTTGTGAGTTTTCAAAACTTAATATTCTTGTGTAAAAATAAAGTAATCTAGTTTTAATCACTGTTCAAATACGAGTGCAAATATTTGTGGACACTTAAGGGTAGTTTTACACATTATTCCACCTGACAATGGTTGCATACATTAAAAGAACAGTCACTTTTAAATAACTGCGTCAACTTTTACGTAACATATCGTTAATATACAGTAGTTGTATTATACGAGTTAGATTATTTTACCTCGTCATGGACTATTTTAATGCATGGAATGTTTGCGAATTTCAACTATTTCGTTACGATGATATTATATTCCATAACTTCTGAGTGAAATGACGTGAAATTTTAACTGTAAAATTGAAAATGTTAAATAATTTCAAGATATAAAATTAAAATAAATCGTTACAACGTCAATATAAAATGTAAAATTTTTCAGTTTCTGTTCTGCAAATTGGTACATATGCCAAGAAGTGTAAAATTAAATAAATCACTTATTTTGGATGTGGAACCACAAAGTTTCTATTACAAAAATATTTCCCTCTTCCACCCCCTAAAATATTACATATTATTAAGCTAAAGAAAACTAGTTATTTTAAAATGATATTACTGCGTGTGATATCATACTTAACACATGTCGTGTTGTAATTTTATCTCAACATGGCTGCCAAAATTTACGCAATAGACACGTATAAACCGTCTCACAAGTGGCTGCGTATATTATCATGGAAATGAAGTAATTATATTTATTATACGTGGTGCGTCTATTCCCAACGTCACCGTTCTTTTTAATTTACAATATGTGTATTTATTTTAAGTGGTTGCTTATATGGAAATCACGAGCCTAGCGTTTGCATGGAATTAAGCTTTACACTTCTCTATTGAATAGTTTATGTAAAGGGTTGCAATCAAAATTAAATGTTACGTTTTAATGTTCACTCTAAATCTCATCAAAAATTACCTCAATTATCAATTTCCAATACATGGTTATTATATATAACATATCTCATTTCGTCTCTTCTAATATCCCTAGAAGTTTGAGTGTTCATATTTGTTACACCCGACATAAAGTGTAAAACATTTTCCGAGGGACTAAGCCATTATAACTCAGATAGCGACCATTCAAAGGCGTAAATTACCAATGCTTTTATTTTTTAAGTGGAACCTTCTACACAAAGGCACTTAGCAAGTGAATTTGTGTACAGTTTATGCTCTTGCTTTCGCAAGGCTAGCAGGGTTTACAAATATAGACGCTGACTGTAAAATAACAACGTGGCTCCTCTGCGTATTTGTGCTGCACTTCAAAAACTCACAGGAGGCTATTGAGGAATTAAAAGTTACGGAAATGTTACTTGCTCTATTAAAACAGCGTAATTTTTGTTAGTTTCATTCTTCCCTGCAAACATTAACGAGTTACCATGCAATTTGCTTACGAGGAATTATAAAAGGCAGAGGCAGGGTTTTACCTCCAGTGATTTTACACAAATAAAGGCTTAAGGAGATGACACCTTCTGATTATAGAGAGACTCCGAACCACTTGCCACTATGTGACTGATTATGAATTCAAAACACCATCGCCACATGCACGTGACGCAAAAGCCACCAATGCCCCAGGCGGCCAGCAAGGATCGGCATTGGGAAAGAAAAGAAAAAAAAAACTTATCTTAATACGTAGTTCTAAAAAAAAATACATTTTTGGGCTACTTCAGTTTTTACGCCTATTATAATGGTGTTCAATTGTACTACATAACTTATATATTCAGCAGGCATTTTAAGATAAAAGCGATATCATTTTCGGTCGCCACTAGGATAATATACTGTATTGAATCAATAAAATGTCATCATTTTCACAAAACTCTGTCAGTTCTTTGACTAATAATAATCATAATTCGCCAGTAATTTCTGCCTCATGCAGGGTTAACATGAATGATTTTGGAGCTGATGTCAATGGAGTCGGTTGTTCTTATCAAAGAAAGACCTGACGTTCCGACCAGCCTGAAGAATGGATTACATTAGGCGGGGATGGAGCCGTGTTGGAATTAAAGGGCAGAGGAAAAGGGACAAATCCTAGTAAACTTCCGTTAAGTTTCCCCACACTCGATAACATCTGGGTTTGAACTCGCCGGTGCCGTTCTTTAAATTACATTTTATGAAAATTAATGGGAAAATACTAAGGGACAAAGAGACTAATGATAATGTAATAAAAACACCAATAAATGTTTTGCTCAGTAAAGATAAATGAATCTATCACAATTGAAAGAGGCCAGCATAAGAAACTTAAGGTGTTTAAGTTAAATTTAAAATTACTAACTCAGTTTAAAACTTAAGCTATTTTAAAACTAACGTAACAGCGTGTTTTATACACCAGAGTATTGATAGACTAATTTCACCAACATTTTGGGCTAAGCCGAAAAGTGTGTTCATTACGTAAGCGCACATACTGTATATAAAAGTTACGTATTGCATTTTACATTGTACACGTATGTGTAGTAACTCGAAAAAAGTTATTTTATAAATACCGACCGACATCACTGAGATACTGAACTAAGTTGTTGGATAAAATAACATTTATTTATATCGATATGGTAAAAATAAAGCATAAAAATGTGAAGTGATTCCTAAAAATTACTTGCAGCACATAAGGTAAATGATCACAGTTAAAACGCCGTCTATCTTAGTGTTACTTTCCTGTGATCGATAAGACTGAAAATTCCTCGAGAATGAAGCGCGCCATCGCCATCGCTGTATACGGAAGGTACTCAACTGGCGTGCAGGATTTATGTCGTGCAGCTTATACCTAAGACACTTTAAGCGGCGACCCTATCATTTTATTGTAATAAATGTTTATAGAAAAGTACAGTGAAGGCACCTTGGGTAGTTTAGTTTATTCATATCAAGTACTAACATTTTAAGATATAATGACATGAAAATGCCGGTTCTGGCCATGTTGAAGAGTTTGAATAAAATATGTCCTTTACTTCTCTATACGCGATATCCTGAACGTACCCGACTGACGTAGCCCAACCGAAATGATTTTTTTTTTTTTTACGAAACCAAATTTTGAACCCATTTACTAGATTCTTCAAAAATCATGTACCTACTTCAAGCGATCTGAAGCGCATTGAACATGCAGCTAAGCGGACCCCTTAGTATGTACCTCTAAAACAATGAACACAAAGCTCAGAAGCCCTTGTAAAAAGCCAGTTTGAACTGCTCTCAACAAACCTTCAAAAAATATCCCCATGTGTGATGTGTAAATGTTCCGTGTATTACAAGCGTTTTATACTTGTGTTTACATGAGATCAACTTATTATTGGTTAAATTTAACTCTTTTAAAAATACTTCAGCTATTAATATAATATTCAATTTTTAATTAATGCGAATACAAAAAGAGATAATACCTATGCTGGTAAAATCTAGCGATGCACACGAATGCGTTGCGTTGACCCTTTGGTGTGATTTTCTAGACTCGGTTAATCTTTGCTTGCATGAGGCGGAGGAATATCCTGGAAGAATAACTTTAGCAGGGATTCAGAAACGTTAGATGCAACTGTAAATATACTACAGAATTAAACTCCCAAACCTCGCGAAATACATCTCGTGTGATAGTCCTAGCAACAGATTATTCTTGCAACCATATTGTATTCCGAGCACCACCTCAGAATCTATTAAAATGTATTTCTAGCACAAAGAACGCAGAACACTGAAGTCCCTAGTTACTCGCAATGAGCATATAGTCGGTTCACGACTGGAAGAGACTTTCTTGAAGCCCTGCTAAATATCTACTTTCAAGCCCATTTCATATCCTTCCGCCAATAGTTAACAAACATTGTCATGTGACTGCCATGTGGCAGTCACATGGCAATGTTTATATTCCACTGTGTGTATGTGTTCGTACATGCACGTACCCATTATAAAAGTCATGTATATATTATTAATGGATATTCCACAAGCGTAAAGTTTTTAATCTTAAGAATTTCACATAAAAATATATGCGATGCCAGCGAAAAACATTTCATTCTATAAACCCAAAATGCGAGTATTTTGATGAATCGATAGTTGTTGTCTATTTACTATCGATTGTTAGTGACTTTCGATAAATTCCCGTACATCGAAGGCAAGATAATCAGTATTGATCGAAATTGCCACAGACGTTAAAATGGCGTGGTGGTTGAGTCGGATGTTTCGCGCAATTGTAAAACGTTATTTTAAAATAGTTGTGACGGTTTTCGACAGGACGGCAGAGTTTGCGAGAAAAGGATTCTACGTCTTCGACAATGTGAAAACAATTCTTATGTGCAAATACTGCAACGTTAGAATAGAGTGGCAAAAGAAAGACACGTGAACGAAACACATACAAAACAAAATAAATTAGAACTGAAAGTGAGCAGAAATTAAAATCATACGTTATTAAAAACCAAATAATAAAGAGCGGATATTAATAAAACAAGACAAATAAATGAATTATTATAGGTTAAACGAGATAATCGCACAAATTCTCTGGCACGTGTGTCAACAACACAAGGACTACGAAGGTTAGTAAACAAATGGCCGTGTTACTTTCACATTGAGCGTCATCATGTGAGTATGCAAGAAATGTTTAAATCGAAATACGTTAGCATCATGTCATTAGTAATTGTCATTATAAGATACAATTCTTTTCGACACCCATTTGTAACTGATAAATGAACAATTACGTTAAAACTTTGGAACTATTTCCTCTCTTTGTGCTGGCAACCTAACGGCATAACTGTATCCGCGCTCGCCGCTGTTTGTGATGTTATATGCATGTCGCTAACGGCTAGGGTGTTTTTTCAAAGGTTGATTTTCAAAAGTTTCTTCCAGTCGTGAACCGGCTGTAGAAGTGCTCTAGAAATTTCTTAGATACAACAGTAACAGACAATACTAATTCCTTGAAAAATGCCTATCATGCAAAAGTCTTGAATTGAAACTAATTTGATTGCTTAAAAAAAAAGTTACTTTATCACGCATTTGAATTTGAAAGTACTTATTAGCAACTATAAAACGCTGCCGTTACTGCAAAATTTAAGTTATTGGGGAATGGAGATCATCACTAATTCCTTCAGCTTTGGTTTTTTGTTGTATTGCACAGTATAAACAAAAACGTTTTCGCTGTGTATAAGGAATTCGTATGGATACCACTTCAATTTCCTAATACTGAAATATTTTTAACTATCAGTTGGATTTTAATTTCTCTTGAAATTCCGTATTGACAAATTACCTCACATGTTTGCGAAATTCACATAAAATTATTTTCCTCTTGGGATAAGCAAATACTGCACCAGCTTGTCGTTACAACTAACGTAGGCTATATGTGTGGCTTTAGCTTACTTTGTTTTAAAAAGTCGTTGCAGAATGGAACTTAATGTTTTTTCTGCTTTTATAAACGTATTTTAAGTAGATCTCTCGTTTGTGGCGCGCTCTCGCATTTTATATATTAATTAAATTATTACACTCAGTTAAATTTATAAATATATATCTAAGATCATGAACTCCGAAACCGAACGAGTTGGCGTAGAGGTAGAACATCTTTGGACTCGCATTCGGGAATTTCTGGGTTTTACTCCCGGCCCGGGTAACGTGAATTATGGGACGTGTACCTTGAAGAAGCCGTTGCCTATTCCTTCTTCTTTCCTGATGTGCTCAGTAATACTTGCGCCTCAAATGACCTCGCCGTCGAAGAGACGTTTACCACAAACTAAAATTAGAAACAATATATATATATATATATATATATATATGACTCGATGCCACTTATCACTCTTGCTTTTTTTTCTTTAATACCGAAATAGTAACAATTAAAGAACTACACGTTTCAAATTATTTAGGCAACTCAAAAAATAAATACGAGATAAAAATTTAGATTCTAGAATAACGTTTAAGTTTTCAATAGGTTTTCGTAATTTATAGCACACGTGTTCATTTCCAAGAGAATTTTTTTGTGACAAATGTGTTTATTCTAAGATGGATAATAATATTATAAAATTTAATTAATGAAAATACCTGAGTGGCAGTCAACGATTTTGTCGGAGCTTAACAGCTAAGGTCTTCAGCGCCGATGAGGGTGACGTGTGGTGCATATGTAGAAGCGGCGGAATGCAAAGGTCGGATAAATGGGAGTACCCCGAGAAAACCCGTTGCGTATTCCTCTTGCAAAAAATTTGTGGTCCACCCCGCCGGGAATCAAACCCGGGTCGCCATGGTGGGAGTTAAGTAAAGCTTCTCAGTACTAGGGTTATTAGAATACACATAAGGATTCCTCATATACATAGCCAAGACTGCTCTTTATATTTGCAAGATTATGAATGTGTATTATAACCGGACGTTTTGTTTGAGTTATAGATAAAATAACTTCTGGTTCGGAATATGTTATGGTGAGCTGTGTTTATGTTTAAGTGTGGAAGCTTGCAAGAATATTAATGACATATTTTCATAGCAGAGAGTTGCATACATTTATCAAAATAAATAATATTTTCTGAGAAAATTATTATTTTACAAAAAGTTAACTTATTTTTGCTGTATAATTGTTAACTGAAGTTAAAACCATCTTAATTCAATAATTTTATAATGTGAATGATTATTTGACAGGACGACATGACACAAACACTCTTGGGGAGCAGAAACTCCCTTAAGAAACTTTACCGTAGCACGGCATTGTCCACCATTTTAATTAGAAACTAGGTCACTCGAGCAAGATACCAAATTTCTTGTTTACCAATCCACGTATAATTATAGTTAATGCAAGTATAAAACAAACGTCAGTGTCTAAAATTAATTAATAAGGAAAAGTAATAAAAAAAGTTATGACATCGTACGCAGGCATTAAGTGAAACAAAATTTCCTCGCTTTTATTACATAATTAATAATATTGTCCAACATACAAATATTCGTCAGCGCTTTAGGATGATTGTATCACTCAGTAATTACTGATATATTTTTAATTCACACTTTCTTTTCTGATTGGCCGGAAGCGAGGTCCTCACAGAAACTGAGGGCGCTCACATCAGTGTGTAAATAGGATGTGTGTAATGTGTATCCAAGTCCTCGATCCATGCGCAGACTACCATCCGCATACACACCGTGTGTAACGAAGATCGACAAGAGCACTTACAGTGTGGAATTTAGCTGCACTTAGCTTTTGAATCTCTACGTTCGTTACGAGGATTCGCTCAGAAAATGATAAAACTTTACCAATGGGCCGGAGGCGTCCCTTAGACTTCAAAACCGTGAGATTTCCATCAGAGGACCTGACCGAGGTCCTCGCAACGTTCGAGGTCCTCGCAGCGCCATCAGAAATTCATACGTTCGTCCTCGCAAGCTACCTTAAACACACAAATACAAGAAATTGATCTCATAAGTATTTCTTTCTTTCGGAAAGTAGGCCAAAAATAATCCGAAATATTTATTTACATTCTGCGGAAAGCTCAACCCAGAGAATTTAATACTTCAATTCCCTTTACTTGCCTTGTTATCTGCGGACTCTACCTTTTTTCGCAGTTTTTTACCTTCCTCCATCTTTGTGAATGCAGGCTGTTTGGTCAGACTGACGATTACTCTAGCTGATGTCTACATTATTTATGTGGTTTTAATGTTTGTTTTCTCTCCAGTCAGGTTTCAGAGAGTCCTCCTTTCATCTTTCTGTTCACTTCCAAATCCATCTTCTGCCACAGCTGCTCTTTGTCTGGAAACATCAAAGAAGCATGGGAAATGTGAAAGAAAAGCTCAGCAAAGGGTAGAAAAAGCTGAGTTACCGATCCTCAAATCATCGTGAGTAAAATATATGTTCGAAGATTTCCGGCGTTGTGCTATTTTGCGATTTCTCCAACTCCTTCTGGCATAAAATCGGAGTCTGGAATTCATCTTATACAGAAATCAAACTTTTATTTATTTCGTCCGTTTGTCCTGCTGATATTTAATTGTTAAATATTTATAGTACTTTTGGCTATAATTTTAACTCTATTAGGTTTAAAGTAGTGATGGCCCGATACCCGATATCCGGTATCGAATATCGGTATTATATAGATTTATAGATTATATATAGATAAGCCACAATATTATCTTGCCCGAAAACATTAAGTGAATTAAAAATCACTTAAATTTAGAGTTTGTAGTGCCAATGATACTGTCAAAAAAATAAAGAAATACAGTTTAGGTTGACAATATTCATTTTACTGTGATATTTTAGCTTCCTTAATGTTAACACCTCATGGATATTATTATGATTTTATGAGAGAATTTTCTGGTTGCTCCAGAAGATTTATGACGTAAATCGAATTACATGTCCACCTCCAAGGAACGAAGTGCAAACAGCGCATATTAGAAACTACTTCACACGAAAACCTCTCCATTTCACTTTTTCATTTCCTTTGGCAAATGAGATACAGTGTATGGCATTTAGAATAAATAACATTATTTCTTTAAAAAAAAACCCTCAACTTGCATACAGCTACAGATCAGTCATCAGAACTGAAGTGTCCCGCTTACCTATTGCACAACTCTCAATATCTGCTCTTTTACTACAGAATTACTAAACATTTTTACAGGGCATATATTTTCATAAAATCTCTTATGGATAAAACGACACTTTTCAAAATTATTCCCGATGGAATGATATAGAGGAATATTTTGAGGGATATTTATTAAGAAATGTTTTTGCGGAATGTTTTTCAGGGAAATTTTTTTGAGGAATGTATTTTGATGAATGTTTCTTGAGATTATAGACTAAAATATTGAGAGATTGGTGGTCAGATTGTTCGAACGAATGAATTATTGACCGAAAAGTTTGGGAGATTGATTGAAATATTGATCGAACATATTGAAAAACTGGACGAAAGACTGAATTATTGATCAAATGTTTGGAAGACTGGTCGGTTGTTTGAAAGATTGATTGAAATACTGGACGAAAGATTGATGACAAGATTAGAAGATTGATTGAACGATTGACCTAAGATTTTCCAAATGAAAAATAGTGTCATTTTTACGCTACAACACGGCCTCTAAATGGTGGTTTCCTAGGCCACATACATTCCAAATATTCTAATGGCTGTCTCTAAATACATTATTTACATAACAAATTGACATACGTTTCGTAATTCTTATTTGCTACTCCTAAACACATGTTGTTCTATGACAATCCTTAGAAACGTTTGTCTGCAACTGATACGAAATAGTTTGCAGAATCATTCAGTAAATACGACACTTTACCGAACGAAATTAGACGTTGGTGCTTCATGACGGTTCCGAAAATGGCGGACCAAGCCGTACACGTGTCATTTCACGCAAGAGAACACACTAAAATTGCACCCCTATGACCAGTTATGCTTAATGAAAGTAGATACAAAGGCATTAACTGCCGATATAAAATTGTGATATCACCAGTATTGTACTCGCATTACACATCACATGCACAATGGCGTTCACAAGAGCTGGAAACGTTTCACTGATCATAACTGTCCGAGTGCTCCGCCATAATTTCTAAACATATTTTTAAGCCTATTCGCTAAAAGCAAATATATATATATCATTACTTTAAAAACACAACATACATCCCGCAACAACTCATCAGCTGGTACAATACTTTGCAAACGACACCATTTACTGTTTACATAGTGTGTAGGTTGTTCAGATTGTCAAAATTTAGTCTACCTGTATGAAATGCAGTATACCATAATAACATTAAAAAAACCGAGTAGCAAAACTAAGGGGAACGGTGCACGAAAGCAGTTTATGTACCCGCTCTTCACCATAACTTGTTTATCAGAGGGTTTATCGAAATATTTGGCCCGGCAAGACAAATATAATAATTCGTACACCTTCTTACATTATTAGATATTCACTGCCATTATTACTGCCGGAGCAGAGAATTTCTTTCTTACCTTCCGCCAGTGCTACGAGAATAATAAAAGTCAAGAATATCCAAATGAGTAAGAGTATGTTATAAATTAGTATTTATGTCTTGACGCACCGAAAATGTCGAGACATACTCTGATAAAAAATTTGTAATTAAAATTTAGTTTAGTAAACGTTTTTAACCCACCATTCCCCTTAAGCTTACATGGCAGGCGAGGGAATGAATGCTTTGCGAAGTCTGATATCGTGTAAGAATTTGACTTGTAGAGAGGAGGTAAGGTATGTACTATTTAATATACTTCAGCTGAAAAAAATCGTTCAAATGTTGGTATGGTCCATACCGTATAAGGCCACTTTCTGACAGTCAGTGAGTGGAAACGTTACGTATACGAAACAAACGAAGCGCCATTTCCAAAATCCTGTATCAGCTGATGCACGAACGAACAAAAGTTACAATTACGTTGGCTATTCTGAGTGCATTGCCGATGCACATCAGAAAAGCAGAAAATACACGGACAAGAAAGAGTTCTTGCATTTATTAATACATTTTATTTTACAAGGTCACAAAACAATGGTTTTAAGTGTTAAAAACTAAACTTCGCGATAATGTAGTTATGTTTATGTGATCAAAATGAAATGTACAATAGAATGATACGACGGGAAAAGTTTTCTGAAGTTGTGCTAACTTCACAAAGCTTTTTCACGTCGTATCATCCATCTCCAACCTTGCTTTCAACACGTCCATGATATTAATTCCAAAGGCATACAGAAATATTGCATAATATTGTTGAATAGTNCAATGGTTTTAAGTGTTAAAAACTAAACTTCGCGATAATGTAGTTATGTTTATGTGATCAAAATGAAATGTACAATTGAATGATACGACGGGAAAAGTTTTCTGAAGTTGTGCTAACTTCACAAAGCTTTTTCACGTCGTATCATCCATCTCCAACCTTGCTTTCAACACGTCCATGATATTAATTCCAAAAGCATACAGAAATATTGCATAATATTGTTGAATAATTTTTTCTAATAATTTGACGAAACGACACGAATTTGAAATATATTTCCAGCCCATAACATAAGAATTATCAACTTTAAAAAATACGCTATCTGTTGACCATAAAAAGAGTTCCTCAAAACTTCGCCGTGACGTGCTGCGCGCTATCTATCGGATATTTTGCGAGCTATTACCAGTCAGAAATGACCCTCTTTCCTGCGCGATATATAACGAATTTACAAACATATGCCAATAGTTATATTTTTTCACGAACTCTGCATAATTTTTAAAGTAACATATATTTCATGTACAACGATTTGGAGTAAAAGTCATTTATATTCGGCCGGTTATCGTTCGTCTACGTAAATTATACGCCATATTGTTCTCTCGAAACACAACTCCTTGATTCCGTAGACATGCGTGAATAGTTTTTAAGCAATTCTAACGTTATTCCACGTCACATATTTCCAACTCAAATATATTAGCTATAACGTCCAAATAATAGATACAACAGACCGTCTCGCAATTTTTAACCCAAATTCACTATCTCGGACAAATTAAAAAAGAGTTACCAAATATATAATTATTTGCAACATTTTATATTTTTAACTTTATAACCTACTTATATTTTTAGACAGATGTCAGTCTTAAAATATCTTAAAATTTGTTTAGCATTATAGTACAATGAGAAGTGGATTAGCTGACAGCGTGTTGATAAAAAATACAGCCCCAACGTGACGGACCAGCTTATGGCGGAAGGATACGTAATCAGATGTATACAGTGGCACTACTTTCGTCGAGCTGTCAAAAAGTGGCCTTCTTATATGGTAGAGAATATATATATGTAGTGGAATGTTCAGTATGCCGTTGGGTGTGTGTAGCGAAGTTGATTGCTTGAATAATTATAAAGTTATGATGACATGAATAAATATGCCTCGAACTGCATTCAATAATATGCCACGTTTTATAACTTTCAGATATAAAAAAATTATAAATACAGATTTAATTTTAAATTTATGTAGTAACTGAAAGAGAGACTTATGCAGGGTTCCACAATTATCTATGTGGATGGGTATGCATCCGTTACGACTGTGGTTTTAACTGCTGAGCAGCTTCAGCTAGGCTCGATAAACCCGAGTCAAAATCTTACTAACACATTTGAATCGAGCCGAAAACAGCCGAGCACTTCCGAGTCGTGCCGAACTCTTCCGAGTCGAGCCGAAGACTACCAGCCGTGCAGTCGCACAGCCGCCCCATTTAAAACATATTCGGCTCGAACTCTTTTTTGTATACTACCAATTCTACTTAACTGAATTAATGAATATGTATCGATTAATTAAAATTCATTGACACGATGAGAAATGATTAGTCTGATTGTAAACGTAACCAAAAATACGATGTACATGTGCGTTTTTTTTTAAATTAATATCTATTTATTTGATCAAATATTTATGATTGGAGTCTGGCGGGAATACCATAACTACGTGCGTTATTTNGCCCCAACGTTACGGACCAGCTTATGGCGGAAGGATACGTAATCAGATGTATACAGTGGCACTACTTTCGTCGAGATGTCAAAAAGTGGCCTTCTTATATGGTAGAGAATATATATCTGTAGTGGAATGTTCAGTATGCCGTTGGGTGTGTGTAGCGAAGTTGATTGCTTGAATAATTATAAAGTTATGATGACATTAATAAATATGCCTCGAACTGCATTCAATAATATGCCACGTTTTATAACTTTCAGAT
Organism: Clitarchus hookeri; assembly: GCA_002778355.1. Taxonomy (NCBI): domain Eukaryota; kingdom Metazoa; phylum Arthropoda; class Insecta; order Phasmatodea; family Phasmatidae; genus Clitarchus; species Clitarchus hookeri. The sequence continues at coordinate 58,126 of NQII01002741.1, forward strand.
ATAAAAAAATTATAAATACAGATTTAATTTTAAATTTATGTAGTAACTGAAAGAGAGACTTATGCAGGGTTCCACAATTATCTATGTGGATGGGTATGCATCCGTTACGACTGTGGTTTTAACTGCTGAGCAGCTTCAGCTAGGCTCGATAAACCCGAGTCAAAATCTTACTAACACATTTGAATCGAGCCGAAGACAGCCGAGCACTTCCGAGTCGTGCCGAACTCTTCCGAGTCGAGCCGAAGACCACCAGCCGTGCAGTCGCACAGCCGCCCCATTTAAAACATATTCGGCTCGAACGCTTTTTTGTNGACAGCCGAGCACTTCCGAGTCGTGCCGAACTCTTCCGAGTCGAGCCGAAGACCACCAGCCGTGCAGTCGCACAGCCGCCCCATTTAAAACATATTCGGCTCGAACGCTTTTTTGTATACTACCAATTCTACTTAACTGAATTAATGAATATGTATCGATTAATTAAAATTCATTGACACGATGAGAAATGATTAGTCTGATTGTAAACGTAACCAAAAATACGATGTACGTGTGCGTTTTTTTTAAAATTAATATCTATTTATTTGATCAAATATTTATGATTGGAGTCTGGCGGGAATACCATAACTACGTGCGTTATTTNAAATTAATATCTATTTATTTGATCAAATATTTATGATTGGAGTCTGGCGGGAATACCATAACTACGTGCGTTATTTAATTCAGGTGACAACTTTGCTCGAGAGTACCATTGCGGTAAACAAGTGACTATCAACAGAGCTCCAGTAGAACCATACTAAACTACTAAATTGTCAATCGGAACGCAGCCTAAAATTAGAAGTGCTGCCTACCTTAATCCTCACTGGACCTGCTGTGTTGCAGTGGAGGTTGCAGCTGCCGCGACCAGTGTCCTCTGGCGAAGGACAGCACTGTGATCGCAGGGTAAAACATGGCAGCGAGTGGGCGACGGAAGCAGAAGGAGCAGTCGGGTGGAGGTCTAGTTCTCCTTTATGACATTGATCCCCATTATTTCTGAGCATCCCCGAGTGGCGGTGTCTGGTTACCGACCCTTTCGCAGTCGCCTCTCTCCTCTTCATCCCACTCTCCTCCTAACCCCCTCCCCTAAACCCCAAAAACCATCTCCGGACGAAAGTTTCGGCATGTGGTGTCTCGAGAAGCTTGGTGCGGAACCCCCCTCCCCCTTCTAATCAACGCTCCACAGTTACGCGCTCACGTGACGGCACACAAGGCAGGAAGAACCTTGAACGTTCTGTGGTGTGTAATAACGAGGAGTTTTTCACAGTGANTCACGTGACGGCACACAAGGCAGGAAGAACCTTGAACGTTCTGTGGTGTGTAATAACGAGGAGTTTTTCACAGTGATCGGCGAATGCATTAAGTGAAATACCTAACAACACTCACCCCTTTAGTTCATATGTACCTCAATAAATAAAATGTGGATTTTCTTAAAGATGATTGATGCCAAAAATTAATAGTTTTATATTTTAACTTGCATTGTTCAACTTGCAAGCGTCGCACGCGATGTCATTTTCCTCGAATAAAAAAATTATGTACTTTGTATTTTTTAATAATTGTATGTAAACAAAATTTTTCTGTTTTGCTGTAGCCATAATAAACATACTAATTAAGTTACACAAATCAAAATATTTACAAAGCAAACTATTGCCATGGCCTACTACGTGACACATAATACGCAATCACCAAATAACAGGCCATATATACGGGGAAAATGTTCAATATAAAGCAATTTTGCATTTTTTTAACTTTTTTTTAATTTATGAACTGTTATCTGGTGATTATATATATTAAAGCGATTGTCCACTGAATTTTTTTAAGTTGTAAATTTTTATCCTTGAGCGCCTTCAGTATTTTAAGTTCAAAGAAAATTTCTAACATTCGCAGAGTCTTTTTAATATTGCAGCCTACGTTAATTTTGTTGCTCACTTGGAAGTTAAACTTAGTGAAGTTTTGTCTCTTTGTCTGGTCTTATGCATTTCTTAAACCTTTTTAAGAAACGTAATAGCTCGTTATAATCCGTAACTCATTTGTGTGCATCTACAAATTTTATGTCGGTTATTAGTTTAAAATAAATTACCTCATTTCCTTTATATTCATTTACTACAACATATCTGAGAAAGTTAAGATAACCAGGATGAAAACAGACACTTTTGCAACAATTTGCAAAGTGGAAAAAAACTACTTCCTAGGTAATACCTACTTGAAACACAAATGTTGCCATAGAGGCTTTTATACAATGTATATATGAGGCAAACTGATAACATCTACATACTCAGCTATTCATTATCAGAAAAGAATGATGAAATATTGTGTAAAAAAATTGGTATAAATAATATTTCCCATGTGAATTCTCTCATACTGCGAATGAACTGAAGTTGATGCCGCTTGAAAAATTCACGTTTTCTTTTCAAAAACATAACAGACAACTGAAATTTTTAAATGCCAATGTGGTACAATAAACACATGAAATATAAATGTTATGGGTTTAGTGATTAGGAATTTTTTTTTTCTGNCTGTGGGTTTAGTGATTAGGAATTTTTTTTCCTGTTTACCGAATCATAAAAATTTTATGTGACGAAATTATTGCAACGTTTGAAAAGTTTGTTGAGTCACCTTTTTGCTGTAAAACGGGAATGTAATTGAAAAATGAAGAGTATATTACTTAATAATATATTAAATCAATGGCGTTATTTTTGAGACAGTCTGTGTGCCTAAAAAATAAAAATCATGCAAATAAATGTTGAGTTCATTAAAGAAAAACCTACAGCTTGTACGCGAAAATAAAGTTTAACTACGTTGCGGTGTTTTTTTTCCCCAAGTGAAGCAAAACAAAGCATAACAGGGCTAAACAAGACGTAACATTGTCATATGTCGTTGGCCTTGAGCGTATATTAAATGTTGACTCAACTGTTGCAATACGCAAATATTTTATATCCTCAAAGNATATGTCGTTGGCCTTGAGCGTATATTAAATGTTGACTCAACTGTTGCAATACGCAAATATTTTATATCCTCAAAGACAGAAACACTGAGCAACTGTAGACGCAGGAATCACCTGTGTGTCACTACATAATCAATAACAGTATCAACAACATATTACAGAAACTATAACTTCGTCACATAAATTACAAACACTATTACGAGAGAGGTGGCGCGGTGGTTAACCACTGGACTCGCATTCGGGAGGACCCGAGTTCAGTTCCTAGTCAAGCCATCGTGATATCGAATTTCCATAGTTTCCCGAAATCACTCCAGGTCAAGGCGAAGGATGGGATGCTTCTTTATTATAGGTTGTTCGCAGTAAACTGAGCACTTTTGAAATGTCTGCTTATGATATACATTTATGCACATTGTGTGTTCTCTGACCATATGTACAATTCATGTTGTCACGGGCATGATAACTCTAGTCATGCGTTGGTTAAGTGAGGCAGTGAAATTATGCGAAAACAAGTACTAAGCGGATTACATAATACTTACACTTATATACATAAAAAACAGAAAATATATTAATAAATTTCAGTACTCACGAATGTTAACTAACACATCTAGTTCAACGTTAAGAAACGGAACTACTTCCCCCCTCCCTCCCCCTACGTTGTTTCCGAATTTACTGGGTGCATACCAGTCAGTGAGCCCATAAATATACATGCAGGTAGTGACAGTGATTTTTTTCAAAAGTTGATCTCAAAAGAGTTTAATGAACCGTGAGCAGTCTTTGCAGGTCATGGCCGCTACCTTCTTTAATAACCACGCTGTTGACGAGACGTTAATTTAATACCTACCTACGAATACAGTAACAAAATACTGTTGGTATACGGGTCGCGAAATAAGCTTTCGGCATAACGGAATGTAGTCTACGTAGCGATATTAATTTAATGACACAAACAGTGTTTGGTGTGGCCAATGAAAGCAGGAAAGGTAACAATTTTAAAAAAAAAACTTTTGTTTTCCAACGATACGCTGACTTTTTCATATTATCGGAATATGTGGTAAATAATGTGTTAGTGTCAGAAAGTTTCAGTCTTCAGTTTTATCTTTTAAAATTGAGTAACCATATCATATTCTACAGTGTTCGAGTTCTCAATTTGTTCAAAACCATAACCAACTACACAACGATACGGACCTACTATATTATCAACGCTCTCGGATTAACATGTATCACAGTATTATTACATTTAGCCTACTTTCCAACGTAAAGATACACTTGTGTGATTATTTTCCTACCAATGTGTAGGTGCGTGTCCTCCCTTCGCCCCTTACCAAATAGTTTTGAACGTGTGCACTTAATTTCACCAAAAGTTACAAACTTATATTTCTTGATAGGATATCCCACATTCATAGTTAAAGACCATGATTGATGCCTATTTAAAAAATGGTAGCTTATCTAAATGTTTTGGCGATATGTTTTACAGAATGAGTAATAACAGAATACCCCAACAATGAAGGTCTATAATATCAAAACCAAACACCCTACAACCTTGATTGACCAATCAAATGAACCGTGGAACCGTAAAATTTGTTTATCATACATTCATAAATGTTCAATGTGACCACCATGAGTGGCCCGAACAACATCTACGTGATTATCAAACTCGTTCCACGCTCTTGTCAACATGTGCGCTGTTACGGTTTAGATGGCGTTCGTAACTCTCGGTTTGTGATGGCGAGGGGGACGTGAGTGCGCATTCGACACGTTAATGTGAAGGGGAAGGTCTGGTGTTTCCTTTATTTGCCGAGATATGACACTGGGATCGTCTGTCTTCGCACTATGAGCGAATGTTGTGTGTTAGTCCGCATCACGATGGCGAAGGAACAACAGAAGGCGTTCTGTGTTATTCAGTTTGCTAAATGTGAATCAGTTATGACTGTTCAACGTGAATTCCGTCGGNACAACAGAAGGCGTTCTGTGTTATTCAGTTTGCTAAATGTGAATCAGTTATGACTGTTCAACGTGAATTCCGTCGGAAATACGGACGTCGTCCTCCCGATAGGTGGAGTATCGTACGGTGGTTTCGTCAGTTCCATGACACAGGGTGCCTTTGCAAAGGCAAATGTTCCCGGCGGCCGCGTGTGTCCGATGAGAATGTGCAACGGATTCAACAAGCATTCGTTCGCAGACCGAGAAAATCAACTCGACAAGCTAGCCGAGAAATGCAAATCCCTCAATCGACGGTATGGACAGTGTTGCGAAAGTNAACTCGACAAGCTAGCCGAGAAATGCAAATCCCTCAATCGACGGTATGGACAGTGTTGCGAAAGTGATTGCTGTACAAACCATACAGGTTACATGTTGTACAGGCTCTTACCGAAAGAGATGAAGAACTGAGACGTGATTTCAGCGCGTTCGTTCTTGCCCAGAACGAAGTAGACGATGCCTTCATGTCCAAGCTGGTTTTTAGCGATAAAGCGGGCAGCGGTGGCGTATGGGCCAGGGTGCTCGCCTCTCACCACGGCGATCCGGGTTCGATTCCCGGCGAGTTCACTCCCGGATTCTCGAATGTGGGAATCATGCTGGACGATGCCGCTTGCCGGCGGGCTTTCTCGGGGTACTCCCGTCCCCCCTGCCCTTGCATTACAGCGCCGCTCCATTCTAGGGCTTAATTTCTGTCATGCTCGGGGATGACGGTCACCTACGGGTCCCAACTAGAAAGACCGTGTTGCCTTGCCCTGGGGGCACTCCCCACACGCCATTATTATTATTAGCGATAAAGCAATGTTCCATACCAATGGTAAGATGACCCGGCACAACGTGCGGCGGATATGGGGTCAGGAGCCTTCACATGAAACCATCGAACACGAGCGCGCTTCCCCCAAAGTGTACGTGTTTTGCGCTGTTTCCAATTTCACCAGCCCACTGTTACTTGAATCCCTTATTTGGACATGCTTACAGAGTGGTTGTTTCCTAAGTTAGTAGAGGCGGCGGGGGAATTTATTTTCCAGCAGGATGGTGCGCCACCCCACTGGCACCTAGCTGTTCGCCGATACCTGAACGAGACGTTGCCGAAACGCTGGATTGGTCGAGGATTATCTGGTGACCAGACTCTTCATCACTGGCCCCCAATAAGCCCGGATGTTACCCCGTGTGATTTTATTCTATGGGGGTACATAAAAGATCAAGTGTTTCGTCCACCATTTCCGGCTAACATTGACGACCTCAAAACAAGAATTACGGACACCATCCAAACCGTAACATTGGACATGCTGACGAGAGTGTGGAACGAGTTTGACTATCGCCCAGATGTCATTCGGGCTGCTTGTGGTGGTCACATTGAACATTTATGAAAAAATGGTAAACAAACTTCACAGATACACGGNATGTCATTCGGGCTGCTTGTGGTGGTCACATTGAACATTTATGAAAAAATGGTAAACAAACTTCACAGATACACGGTTTATTTTATTGGTCAACGAAGGTTGTAGGTTGTTTCGTTTTGATATTATAGACCTTCAAGTTTGGGGTATTTTTTATACTCAACCTGTCCTTTAGAAACTATTCATCCGATATATACCAAAATTGGTATGTTAAAAATAGAGGCTGTCAAGTCTGAATTCAGTAAATTTATTTCATATTAATATATTGTTTTAAAATATACATCTAAAAGTGTTCTTCCTGAGACGGGATTCTAGAATACCCATGCAGCAAACCGTATTCCCATTCAGACAGAACACTGAGATGTGCTCAACTAGGTAGCTCAAATACCATCAGCTAACATACCAGTATTCCAGACAACAGGGACTGCGGTGGTGAAGTGGTCAGACTACTCACCTTGCCTCCCTCCAAGGCGAACCTGGTTCGATTCCCGGTGGGGTCGCTCCCAGATTTTCGCACTTGGGGATCGTGCCGGATGATGCCGCTGGTCGGCGTGTTTTCC
>NQII01002741.1:65081-132117 GCA_002778355.1 Clitarchus hookeri
GGTCGGCGTGTTTTCCTCAGGCCCCCACCTTTGCATTCCAGCGCTGCTCCATACTTGCCCCGCTTCACCCCCATCGGATCTTAAGAGCATGGTGTTAAGAGCCGCCCAAATCTCTCCACTCCACTCCATTAGACAACAATTAAGCAACTTTGTGCGGTCAGGCTCCTTTGACGCCTTTCCGCCGCGTCACTGAGACGCTCTGTACTCAGATACACCCCGTGATACAACCGAGGCGCTAAACTCTGCCCTAGCTCATGTTCAGAGCAATATTGGACCTGTGTCACCGCTCAGTGTGTCGATCGTACATTGAGAGCGGGCATAGGGTAAAGACCTCATTATTGCCTCCGTCATGCAAAATTTTAACTACTGCTTGTACGAATCCGAACTTAATGGATCGGTCACCAGACAGAGTCTCGGTCGGGCCTTCTGATCTTCCCACTAGAACATTTTTAATCCGGCTTTGCGGAATATAGCGGTGTCAGAATATTTCCCCTTAAATATAATATGTAATGAGTAACATTCAAACGAGTCCCACCACATATTAATAATACAAACACAGTATAATGGAACTTCTCTTAAGCCAGTATTATAAATATGTCACTAATTTTTATAACGCGGATAATGGTGTTTCTATTTTATATTACTCTTAAAACATGCAAACAATTTAAATGGAACTGTACACTTAGGTGCCAACTGTGTGCACCATTGCTGAACAATTTCTTCAGTTACCCGCCTTATAGAAAAAATACGGTGGCATTTCATACAATCTTGGAAACTACTCTAAGAGTTTATCACCAGACTTTATGGAAAGTTCCTTCCACGAAGATAACTTTTAAACAAAATGTCATCCCTATCATAGATTAGTATTATTTAATTTTATTTCAGACCTCCCCACATTCATTATATAAATCAAAATATATGGTATATACAATTAAAAAGACCATCAGAAAAAACTATAAAATTACACATTCATCTGTTTCTTTACGGAAAATTAGAAAAAGTTATATTAAACTAACTACAATATTATATAAATATATGGATGTACGAGTATTATAAAATTAATTTTTACGCTACAGTTTTCATATAAATCCAGGAATATTACCACAAATATTCAAACACCCTATTTGTGTTTATTGGCAAATTACATATTTTGAAAACGAAAAATTTATTATATCGGATTTCTCATGATAAATTCTTTTTTTGGTAATGCGAGATGAATTTAATGCTGGTGAAGTATAGTGTCGACAATAGAAAAAGAAATATGACACGCCGTCTAAACAACGTACGACAAAATTTACAATCTACAATTATTATTGTAGCTTAATGAAACTTGAATAGCGTTTAGCTGTTCTACAATGGGATACTCGACACACCCATATAGTTATCCAAGTACAAGCTGAGAGAGCGAGAGAAAGAAAGAGAGAGCCCGCGCGGTTTACGATTGCGAGCCGTTTACGGATTGCCATCTCTTCATTTGAGAGAGTGAAGCAGTTATCTTTATTTCATAACCACAGACGAAATTTTAAGCTATATAAACGGCGTAGTAGTGTACCGCAGTGTCATAAAATAGATTTTTACAGTTATATGACGTATTTGTGTGGCACGTCTATAGCAGAAATTTTCACGCACTCTGACGATATACAAACNTGTCATTCGGGCTGCTTGTGGTGGTCACATTGAACATTTATGAAAAAATGGTAAACAAACTTCACAGATACACGGATTATTTGATTGGTCAACGAAGGTTGTAGGTTGTTTCGTTTTGATATTAAAGACCTTAAAATTTGGGGTATTTTTTATACTCAACCTGTACTTTAGAAACTATTCATCCGATATATACCAAAATTGGTATGTTAAGNATTTGGGGTATTTTTTATACTCAACCTGTACTTTAGAAACTATTCATCCGATATATACCAAAATTGGTATGTTAAGAATAGAGGCTGTCAAGTCTGAATTCAGTAAATTTATTTCATATTAATATATTGTTTTAAAATATACATCTAAAAGTGTTCTTCCTGAGACGGGATTCGAAAATACCCATGCAGCAAACCGTATTCCCATTCAGACAGAGGACTGAGATGTGCTCAACTAGGTAGCTCAAGTACCATCAGCTAACATACCAGTATTCCAGACAACAGGGACTGCGGTGTTGTAGTGGTCAGACTACTCACCTCGCCTCCCTCCAAGGCGAACCTGGTTCGATTCCCGGCGGGGTTGCTCCCAGATTTTCGTACTTGGGGATCGTGCCGGACGATGCCGCAGGTCGACGTGTTTTCCTCAGGCCCCCACCTTTGCATTCCAACGCTGCTCCATACTCACCCCGCTTCACCCCNCTTTGCATTCCAACGCTGCTCCATACTCACCCCGCTTCACCCCCATCGGATCTTAAGACCATGATGTTAAGAGCCGCCCAAATCTCTCCAATCCACTCCACCAGACAACAATTAAGCAACTTTTTTGTGGTCAGGCTCCTTTGACGTCTTTCCGCCCCATCACTGAGACGCTTAGTACTCAGATACACCCGTGATACAACCGAGGCGCTAAACTCTGCCCTAGCTCATGTCCAGAGCAATACTGGACCTTTGTCGCCGCTCAGTGCGTCGATCGTACATTGAGAGCGGGCATAAGGTAAAAACCTCATTATTGCCTCCGTCATGCAAAATTTTAACTACTGCTTGTACGAATCCGACCTTAATGGATCGGTCACCAGACAGAGTCTCGGTTGGGCCTTCTGATCTTCCCACTAGAACATTTTTAAACCGTAATTGCGGAATATATTACGGTGTCAGAATATTTCCCCTTAAATATATTATGTAATGAGTAACTTTCAAACGAGTCCCACCACATATTAATAATACAATCACAGTATAATGGAAGTTCTCTTAAGCCAGTATCATAAATATGTCACTAATTTTTATAACGCGGATATGGTGTTTCTATTTTATATTACTCTAAAACCATGCAAACAATTTAAATGGAACTGTACACTTAAGTGCCAACTGTGTGCACCATTGCTGAACCATTTCTTCAGTTACCCGCCTTATAGAAAATATACGGTTGCGTTTCATACAATCTTGGAAACTACTCTAAGAGTTTATCACCAGACTTCATGGAAAGTTCCTTCCACTAAGATAACTTTTAAACAAAATGTCATCCCTATCATAGATTAGCATTATTTAATTTTATTTGAAACCTCCCTACATTCCTTTTATATAAATCAAAATATATGGTATATACAATTAAAAAGACCATCAGAAAAAACTATGAACTTACACATTCATCTGTTCCTTTACGGAAAATAAGAAAAAAGTTATATTAAATGAACTACAATATTATATAAATATATGGATGTACGAGTATTATAAAATTGATTTTTACGTTACAGTTTTCATATAAATGTAGGAATACTACCACAAATATTCAAACACCCGATTTGTGTTTATTGGCAAATTACATATTTTGAAAACGAAAAATTTATTATATCGGATTTCTCATGATAAATTCTTTTTTTGGTAAGGCGAGATGAATTTTATGCTGGTAAAGTATAGTGTCGACAAAAGAAAAAGAAATATGACGCGCCGTCCAAACAATGTACGACAAAATTTAAAATCTACAATTATTATTGTAGCTTAATGAAACTTGCATAGCGTTTAGCTGTTCTACAATGGGATACTCGACACACCCATATAGTTATCCAAGTACAAGCTGAGAGAGCGAGAGAAAGAAAGAGAGAGCCCTCGTGGTTTTTATGATTGCTAGCCATTTACGGATTGCCATATCTTCATTTGAGAGAGTGAAGCAGTTATCTTTATTTCATAACCACAGACGAAATTTTAAGCTATATAAACGGCGTAGTAGTGTACCGCAGTGTCATAAAATACATTTTTACAGTTATATGACGTATTTGTGTGGCACGTCTATAGCAGAAATTTTCACGCACTCTGACGATATACAAACGCAAATGTAAAAATTAACTTTGATTTAAAACAACAATCCATTTTAAAAATTTCAAAATTAAATGCATCGAAAATTTTGTCAATCTGGTAATGAAAACTTGCATTATTGGAATGATGATGTGCTAGTAATAAATAGTGTCGAAAAGTGGAGCGTTAATATAACTATAGAAAAAGAAAAATATATTCTAAAATTCAGAATACATTTTCTCCGGTCATCATAATTCACTTCGATATACAGCAGCATCTGCAGAAGCTAAGGATAAATACATTACATTAAAATTAATGTGGTTTATATTGGAGCATGATATTCCGATATGAATGTGAGAGTCATAGAAAATAATTACGATGAAAATATTGTTTTCTATGTGTTTGTTTGAAAATGTTTGTCAAAGGTATGATCTAAGAGTGCCAGCTCAGATTAAAGAAAATTTAAAATTTATGTTTGACCGCAGTATTAGGGTTCGAGCACCACGTTTAACTTAATTCTTAAAATTATTTTTTGTGAAACGCTTTTATTAAACATTTTATTGTATAATTTTAGTATTGTACACACTAGTCACGTTTCTAGCTGTAGGTATACCACATGAAAAGAGGGTAATTCCAAGTTTATTTGCATAATTTATTACTGAACTCTGACATGTGTTACTGGAATAGTATGAAGTGGGTTAAAAATATTTCTAATAAAGTAGATTATTGAAGAGACTTAGGATATCACGATTTCGAAAGTACGGTGACAAAACTTTGCGAATTTTTGTATGGTTATCTCTGCCATATAACAGTTTGTGTGAAAATATTAAAACCCAGTAATCTGTGCGTAATTAAAAAAAAAGGGAAAAAATCCTTTCCCGCAGTAAAAACGTTTCGAAAACGAATGCAAATTTTGTATGTTTAAACTGGTAATAAATCAGTAAAGAAAGATATGCAAGAACATAAATATTATTTATGCGCTTCACGCCATAATATCGCTGCTATAAATAAAGGGATTATGGCGATTTACGACAAATCCTTACTGTTTGAGGAAAGATGCAATTTTATTATTTTGTGTGCTGTGTGGGACTGATTTTAGTGATGACGTAAACGTTGCACTTCCCGAACTGACATACGAAAAATCTATAATAAGGAAATGTTTTGCACATGAGTGCAGACTGTCTGCAATCGAGAACCTCTTTGACAATTTCTTGTATTGCGGTCGTAATCGAACCCACTTGACTTAGAACACATTTCTGGTCACATCCAAAGCACAGTAAGGATAAACAAATAAACCGAAATGCGCACGTTTCGTAAGAATCTTTCTCGTACGTATTTCCATAATTGGAGGTCAGACTGGCCACTGTCGCAGAAATATACAAATACGGCTGTCATAAAACGTACAAGAAAGATACTGCCGTTACATAGATTCTAAAATGTTTCTATCTACAATATATGTTCATCGGCTATGGCATCGGAGGATAAACATTAAATTAGACAAAAATAATAACTATGAACTCAAAGAATTTTTGTTCCGTATTGAAAAATTAACACTTCTTTACAAGCCAGCACAAAATTATCACCTTTAACAAAGAATTAAAATTTTAGTGAATACTATAAACAAAATAATGTTTTCTGAAAACGTTTAGTAATGAGAATTCAATGAATTCGGGGATTGCATACCACTTAGAAAAAAACTCATTTCTTAAATAAAATTAATGATTTTATAATATTCCCTGGGTTACAAATATTAATTAAATTGTTCCCTTGGCGGAACAGCTTAAAGAGAAAAAAACATTTTCACTGATGCCAGCAGTCTAGACGAAAATTCTGAATAATAAAACTTCTACATGTCAGTAGTAAGTTTATACATATTATTAGGGGAAAACACAATACGGCATTGAATTATTTGTGCGTGATTGCGTAAATAATTGTCAACACACTTCGTTTCTATTTCTAAAAAAGTTTAATTTCTCATAGCACTGATTTGCATGCAGAAATGAGTCATAATGACTTCACTTCGGGAATCATCACACATAATATTTTTTCGATATGTCCAGTGCATATGTTTTTATAACCGAAGCTAATGGCAAGGAATGACATTTGGAACTGTAATGTGTGTGCGTATACCCTCTCCCATTGGCAAAACGCTGTTCACACAATGATACCAGGTAGTGTATACCTCCACAAAATAATGATTGTGGCTGTGAGTTGATAGAATGCTGCGCCTTGTCCTGCAATTTCTATCCACACCAAAGAATGTTGGTCCTCTTCAAACCTTTCTTATTTTACCCACGCACATGGAAACGCATTGTGCATATTAGGTATGTTCTTTGCCTGCTGGATGGGACAGGACATCTCAATAGAATTTGTGGAGGGCAGCTTGAGTACCATAAGATGTTTAAGGCCTAGAGTTATCGTGAAGAAGGATGACAACCTTCGTTAGGAAGCCAGTCATCTTGTACGTGATATGCTGCAGCAGTTAGTCAGGGATGGTGAATCGATCGCCATTGATGGTCACACCTCACTCCAAAAAACCTCTAAGTACATATCCACGGTGATTGAAGAAAAGCGTCATTATCACTCTTATTGCACTGCCTGCCGTTTCCTCCTTTTGGTTGGTGCCCAAAGCACATGTTCTCACTGTGTTCAAGCACAGCCCATTTCAGAGTCACTGTGCTTGCAGGGAGTCTCGTCCTCTGTCGTAGCACGGAGCAGCAAATCATCACCTCGCAATTGACAGTGGCCCATGTGCTGTGCAACCGTATACATACAGTTTTTTATCCTGCAGTCAAGGTTTATGGGACTCGGTTGGAGCAAAACTTACGATAGGATCGCCATCCGTTCAATATCGTGTGAGTATACAATCAAGACTAATGCCGATCATAGTGGCCAGAATTTCTTTGTAAACAATGTATGACTAGTTCAATTATCCTGTGGGTGTTGGGGCCTGTGGCGACATGGTATTGTCCTGGTCGTAGGTCATCCTGGAATGACGACCGGCCGCTTCGTAAATATGACACTCAGTCACTGACTGCTGAAGCTCTTGAACAATGCTGATCGTGTACAGCTTCCAATCTGCGTTGCCATTCTGCTGTGATGCGAGGAACAGTGTGTCACAACGCTGTTATTCCTTGGAAACTTCATCACTCGCACTAACTCAGACGCGCTGTGTATGTAGGTCTGCTCACACGACGTTCTACACGAGGTATGTCTACTGCACCTTGTGGGAGCGTACCGTTCCTACAGCGATGAAGAGTAATGGTAGGCGTAGGCTCTTCACGGCAAAATGAGCACTTTTGGTAGCCCTGCTAAAGTTATAATTGTACGAAACTGTGTATCCTTCCACCATTTATTATTTTTATCTGGACTATAATAATATTTCTTACATACCAAATTTAGCGGAAATTGTCTGAGTAGTTTTCGGTATTTAAAGTAATATATTTAATTTTACCTGCGGTGGTTTCTTTCAAAATGGCGGACACAAGTGGTTGTTGTTTAGCTTGTATGATGCTTGTAATACATAAGGTAAGTGTAGAAAATTTGGTTTGGAATTGGCCAGATGTTACGGTAGTTATACCAAATTAACTTAAAGTATTTGCGTAGCCGCCATTTTGAAAATAAGTTTCCATTGAAGGTTTAGTTATCTTTATTTATTTGGCCTATCATATTATTACTTACAAGCCAAATGTGGAGAAAATTGTTTTTTGTAGTTTTCGAGATATAACAAAAAAAAAATGTATTCTTTAATGTGGCGTTATCTTCCAAAATGGAAGACCAACAGCAGTATTCACCTCTGGATTTAATGCTTACAACCTGCACTTTACAAATAAAAAAATCGGTTAAAATCGGTTGAATTGTTTCTGCGATAAGACATATAGTTCTAAATATTAAAATGGCCGCCGTTTTGAAAGTAAGTGACCGGCGTGGTCGATAACTTTAAAAGTTCTGTTTCCTTGCTTAGTCTATGTGTGTACCGAATTTTGTGAAATTCTTTTAACGCGTTTTCAAAAATTGAAAACGGGGGACACACACAAACACAGACGCAAACACAGACACACACACACATATAATCTATTTACGGTGTCTTCGATACTTTTGAAAAGAACCTTTGAAAAATCACCCTAGGAGTTTCATGTTCAATTGGTTATAAATAAATTATATATGGAAAAAGGTTTTGTCTTGCTTTTAGCACTAAAGCACTATATAAATTGGTTGTTTTAAATTTTAAGTATATTTTTTCAATAAATTATAATAATTTGTTAAAAGTCCGTACGAATTAACAACGGATTTTGAAGGGACATGTTGGTTATAGCTGAAAAGAAATAGTTCGTAGGTTAAATATTAATATGTATAAATTTAATGCCGTAATTGTAAAGTTAATATTGCTAAACTATATATTTACATTTTTACGTAGCACTCATGGGTAAAGATTTCACTATTATTAATTGAAATTAAATACATTTCAGTGTCTGTCCAGCGGACTCATACACTCCATCTTGTCCGTTTGGGCACGTTGTTTTCAGAAGTATAACCACGCCATATTGGATATTGGAGACGCTGAATTGCGGTTATAAAACTAACGTAACACATCCTTTCTACTTATAAGATAATTCTAGGTTAAGATGTAATTTTAGTATTAGGGTTGTTTTTTCCGCAGTTTATCTTTGTAAGTTTTAAATAAACTTGCAAAATATAGAAAGGCATTTGAATATTTCCGNCCGCAGTTTATCTTTGTAAGTTTTAAATAAACTTGCAAAATATAGAAAGGCATTTGAATATTTCCGTTACGTAATACCCTTTGCAATCCTTAACAGCAAAAAATATTTTAAAAGAATGAAAAGGAATCGATTTTTGGTCAATAACTGGTAATCGATTATTTTCGAAAGCTTTCTGTGGAGAGTAAGAGATAGCAGCACGTTGGCGTTGGTTCTTGAGTACCAAATGTAGCCGTGACTTACACGTCTTTGCGCCGCACGTAGTGTTGTTTTAATGTTGTGGCAGTGAAGAAGTGCGACAGTTTCTTAATGAAAAAGCGATGTACCTACACTGCAGGTTTCAAAATGAAAGTGATTTTGTTCGCTGAAGAGTTTGTAAATCGAGCCGCGGGCCGTGAATTCGTAGTAAATGAAACGTTAGTGCGGGGCTGGAGGAATTTTTCTCACTTATAAGTCGCACCCCAAGTTTTCAATAAAAATTTTTTAATAAAATGTGCGACTTATATGCGATAAAATACGGTACCATTTATCACAGTGAAATCTTTAACCTGAGTGCTACTTCCAAAAGTTTATTATGTAAAATTTAACTTTTCCTAACACCGAACATGTAAATAAATCTTAATACAATAAGTAAACTTTAATTAAATTATATAATTAACAGTTCCGATATATACTTCAATCTACCGTTTTGTATGTATTACAATATTTTGCTAAATTGATTAGCATATTTTAGACATTTGGAGAATTTCATTAAAGTGTATGACAGTAAAGATTACATGGCATTGTTTCTCTTCAAAAATAAATTTTGGTAGTTCCCACATGGACACTGTTAACAAAATATTTGACAGTTCCCACATGGCACTGTTTACAAAACGTTTGACAGGTGTCACATGGCAATGTTTTGTTTACATAATGCGGAAGGATACATAATCGGCTCCCTGAAAGTAGATATTTAGCAGGGCTTCAGAAAATCTTGAAGTTACCGTGAATACATTATAGAAACAGATAAACACGCAGCCAGGAAATTAATCTCGTAAGCCTTTCTCTCCTTCGGAAAGTAGGCCAAAAACCTTCCAACGTGTCTGAGTGAGGTCTGCTTTCGAATAGCATTTAAGAAACCTTACGCGTCTGTATACGTTTTTCAGTTCCTCCATTTCTCCCTAAAGCATGTTTTTGTGATAGAGAAACTGACTCAAGTGGGTGTTTTCACAGTCCTTTTTATGTATGAACATTCCCGTATAAAACCTTAAAAAGGAATACGGACGTGCATCAAACTGTTATTTTTATTATTACCTCATAAAATGGTAGGGTGGGTCTCCGCTGAAAGTCTCATGGAGGCGCGTTATCAACTGCATGGCTGTACGCCTGTTCAGCGCTTCGCGCGTAGAGGCGACGAGAGAGTTGATGCGTATGTTTCGGTCGCCCCTAGCGCTCCCACGCTTTTAGGCCTCAGATGTGAAAAATTCCTTTAACCAGGCGGCCACCTTCAGAGACCTTCATGACTTTATAAGTGCTCAGAAGACAAAAATCAGTTTTTGTAACCTTTTTTTATGAAGTTTTGAAGTTAATCAACAATTAAAAATTTCCATTGAATTAGATATATTACGAAGACTAGGCAACAACAATATAACAAAGCGTGGTTCACAGTGGTAGAAATGGAGTTAAATCTGTGGACACAGTTGTAAATTGGATGATGTAGTCCATTACCCTGAGGAGTTCCATCAACACCATCTACCCTCTTGGCTTGCCAGCATATAAACTTCTCAAGTATAGTGCTGCATAAATTTTACCAGCGNCATCAACACCATCTACCCTCTTGGCTTGCCAGCATATAAACTTCTCAAGTATAGTGCTGCATAAATTTTACCAGCGAAACACTGCTATAGCATCAGGCTCCAAGTGAAGGCTTGACAAAGATGTAGTCGAGTCTTCAGTCTTCACTGGATGTGCACGGGTTGAATCAGTTTTCATAACGCGCACACTACTCATTACATCCGGCTTCCCCTTCGAATTTAAGAGAATGCAATTTCTCCTCAAGATCTGTTTTGTTATGCCTGTGAGGTCTAAGGATNCGGCTTCCCCTTCGAATTTAAGAGAATGCAATTTCTCCTCAAGATCTGTTTTGTTATGCCTGTGAGGTCTAAGGACATTCTTTGAAGGTGGCAGGGAGACACTTGAGGAAGGATTGATCATGACATGAGCACCTCTACGTGACCTACTCTAGAGTACGCTCACATCCGAACTGGTGATCCTATCACTTGAGGGCAGAACCACCAATTGGTGTACAGAGAGACCAAAAACCAAAAAACTGTTTCATTTAGGAATTTAGGTATGAATGTGTGTGGGTCGAAGATCTTACAGGCAAACTTAGCTCAAAATTTCCTTCAGAAAAAAATGGTGAATTTCATAATTTATACTTTTGTTCTTATTTAACCCAGTTTTAAGTTTTGATGTAATTACTTTTACTGACTACCTCATATACCGGTCGCGGTTCTACCTATGTAAAACTCCACGGAAAGTAGACAAATTTTACAAACTATATTATCAACAGCAAACTGAATCCATTGAAATTAATTGATTGTGCTCAAAATAATTAGCAATTAATATATTTAATTACGTTATTGTTTCTTCTGATTATTTAATTATTTATGTGTGTAATTAGGCCTACGTGGCTAATAACTAATTCTTCTTTGGATTTGTCGATATTATTATAATAAACTATGCAAATTATTTGTCCTGCAGTAAAACATGCGAAATGGGAATTTAATCCCCTGTGATTAAATAAAAAGTAAAATTCTAATAACAATTCTTCACATATATACGCAAGGTTAAGTGCACAAGATAAGAAACGGAATATTACGACTGTACCAACATAAAAAATTGTTATATTTCCTTTTGTATTCTTAGATTTGTAAAATTGTTATACATCAACTAACTCTTCCATTACGAGGACATAATGCACGTATGGTCTAATGACCAAGACTAAGCAGAGCCCACATATGTTCTGTCGTGACATAAACTCTGAACTGTTCTTGTGTGTTACAACACGATAAATTAAGGTATACATTTCAAATTTTTTTATGTATTTGCTAAGTTGAAAGTATTTTTTAAAGCTATTTTGTATTAATTCTCTGCAATAGTTATTGTCTTCATTTTAAAGCCTTCCTTGATAGCCAAAAGCTTTCCAGTTCGTCATCTTTCTTCGTTCCAAACCACCCGTTTAGAAAAATATCAGAAGGTACGCAGACATGTTCTTTACACTTCCCATGGCAACGTCCCTTTAACGTAAGTGATATTCCAATAGCCTCTGTGTAAATTTTACTACAAAGTACGGTTACCGGGCATTTAATGTAAAGCATAATAGGTTTTCCATATAAGGCTCTTTGGTATAACCTCACCACAGGAAAACTGCACAAAATAATTGCTATAACGAATACTATCCACATACTTCGAAAACTTTCTATTTCAAAATATTTTTCTTATATTAAGTCATCTTTATCTGTAACCAACATCATCAGTGAAAAGTGTTTAGTCGGGAGAAGTTTTGACATTCATAGGTTCATATTTTTGCACAACATTTTCAGAAAATAGGATTTTTTTTTGCGTTTGCATTAATTGTTGGTTTTCCTCCATAAACTTTGTTGCTGGAAGAATAATGATTAGCAAAAAAAGCAACTACATTTAGATAAGAGTGCACCTGCAAACAATTCTATGCCAACATCTCTAAGACTTTTACATCTTGGAAAACACGTTAGATTCCAGGGTAAAGAACAATGACGGAAAGATTTTCAAACAGAGAATCAAAATTCTGCTATTTACTGCACGCTCTCGATGTGGGTGGGTTTTGTTTGTGTGCTCTCGTTTGCTCACCTGTCTTCATTCCTCCGCTTTTCCTTGCACGCGTCAAACATCTAGTACAGCTGTACACAAACAACTTGCATTCCCTGTGTGTATTGTAACCCATTTTACTCAGTATCAAACTTTTCACACTCTGGTTGTTCCTGTCTCAAGATAAATCTGCATATATACAGCATTTAATTCCTGACGATGGTCTCCGTTATACAGTAACAGTGATTACGTGCTACAAGAACTGTGCCAAAAAACTAAAGTAAAGTGTTTGGGGAACATTATGATATGTTACGTTGCCCTAAAGTACTATAAATTAATTACGCTATGGTTTGCCTGTTTTAATTGACGCTATAAAGTACTCTAAAATTAATACAAACACAAAATTTTTAGTCTTAGCTCTTAAATTTGCACGATCAATAGTAGGAACATGACATAATAATGACACAAGTCAAACAATACAAACACATTTTTTCCTACGACCAAATAGCATGTAAAATATAAAGTTTAACAGATTTTTTTTTTAGACTGGACAATAATAAATCATCAAATTACTGCTAGGAATACGTAAATTACAGTCTACCTAGATAAAACTCGAGGAAGGAAATTGGCCGAGATCCGATTTCTATTTATACTATACTTCCATTGCCATGGCAACGTAATCACATTTTTTTTACCATTATATATCTAAATTTTTCTATGTATCGTGTCAGCATAACTATCTCTTCTTTCGTAGTGATAATCTAAGAATAAATAGTTAAAACTTGAAATCTGTGACATTAAAAAAGTGTAGGTTGTGTAACCATAAACTTTTCCTTCTTCGCTCGCATTTATAAAATAAACAGTTTTCAGCACGTAAACAGTGATTGTTTGGTTTGCTGTCTCCTGTATTTCCGTTGAAGTAGAGTATCTGTCAATAAAACATTAAATAAAACAATTTAAAAGCTAGTTGCTGGCAAAATAAATTAAGGAGTAATTATAATTTTCATGAGTCGCCAAAGATCCCTTACGTTAACCTTTGCCNAGTTGCTGGCAAAATAAATTAAGGAGTAATTATAATTTTCATGAGTCGCCAAAGATCCCTTACGTTAACCTTTGCCAAAGGCTCTTGTGGTTACTTTTTCTATCTCTGTCTCCCTATATTAGTCAATATTACGTGTATCCGAAAATCTGAAACAAAAATAACTGACATAATTTCTTTTCCGGTGGCTCATATCTTTTTAAGTTCAGCATCCAAATAAACGGATTGCTGTGTTATCTCACAACCCTCCAGGCGCATATTTTTTTGTTATTCCCGGTAACGAGATGAAACCCATGAAGATCGTCGGCTCGCGACCTTCCCCCTTCCCCCTTCGTCCTCCTCCGTCCGTAGACTCTCTTGCAGAACGAAATGGAGGCGAACAAATATTAACTCAGTCGAAGGTCTTATTGTCTTCCATTATGGCTCTTCTTCTGCGTAGCGGAGTGGGAGGAAGGATCTCTGAGGGTAAGGCGTCTGTCTCTTCGTATGATTTAACTTCAGACACGGTTCTTCCGCCCATGCAGACACACTGATGTCAAGGCCGCGGAAGGGACTGTATTTTCCATTTCGCATCCAAAATGGCGCTTTGAAAATTGAGCGTAGTGATGTTCAAGTAATTATAACAGCCTTGGACTACTTGCCTTCCAAAGAAGGCGAACCGGGTTCGATTCCTGACTAGGTCACCAGGATTTTCGCATGTGGGAAACGTGGCGGACTTTGCTGTTGGTCGGTGGGTTTCCTTGGGGTAGTCCCGTTTCTCCAACCACCTTGCGATCCGCCGCTGCTCCACCATCACATTTCACTCTCACCGGAGCTCCGGACATTACTGTAAAGGGTCACTCTCATCCGCAACTTTCTGTCATAACTCTCTTTTTAATTAAATAATTTATTATATCACCTTAACATTTTGCACGTGCCTTCAGATATAATATCCGACTTTTATTCACGCGTTGTNTAAATAATTTATTATATCACCTTAACATTTTGCACGTGCCTTCAGATATAATATCCGACTTTTATTCACGCGTTGTCTGGTGATTGTGAAATAGTAAGAATATATTGGTAATTTAAAACTTAATTGAGATAAGTCCGGAAGTTACGTTTGTTCTACATCGTAATATACGTCGCCAGAGAGGTACAGTTGAAGTTTCAAAATAAAGAAATAAAATAGGCTAGAAGTCATTAATTGAACAAAATGTGCGAAGCGGAGTGTATGAATTAACACATTTCCTTTGAAATCGTTGTTAGCACGAATGCGCGTATCTTGGTAAATATATGTTCTGCAAATACAAATATTTCCCAGAAAAGTAAAAAAAAAAAAATTACCTTTGCCTTTGTTTAACTTTTATCGTTTTAACTGTATAAATGAAGGAAAACATTAATGAAAGTGGTCAAATACCGCACTTTTAAAGCTCGCCTATGCAGTTTCCGTAAGCGGCAAGAGAAATGTACGACTATACGGGCGTAGTTTAATCTGTGGGCTTTCATCGCTTGTAATAATTTCCACTGTTACAGATCAAATTTGCAGTACAGCATCACGACGGCAGCGCTGCACGCCTTGCGCGTAGGAGCGATGAGGCGCTAGGGGTGCGTGTTAGTGTCCCCCTTATCGCTCCCTCGCTTCTTGACCTTGAACACGCAGTTACATATTCCTGTTACAAATTAGCTTTAAGGTCAATTCATACCTGAAAGCGGATATGGGCGTAGCTAAATAATGAGTCATTAGGTAAAGCACAACAGTATGAAATGCAGTTTACTGAACATAGAATTATACAAAACTATTTACATGACTACCGATCGGGGGAACTTAAATTGAATACTANTAAATAATTTATTATATCACCTTAACATTTTGCACGTGCCTTCAGATATAATATCCGACTTTTATTCACGCGTTGGCTGGTGATTGTGAAATAGTAAGAATATATTGGTAATTTAAAACTTACTTGAGATAAGTCCGGAAGTTACGTTTGTTCTACATCGTAATATACGTCGCCAGAGAGGTACAATTGAAGTTTCAAAATAAAGAAATAAAATAGGCTAGAAGTCATTAATTGAACAAAATGTGCGAAGCGGAGTGTATGAATTAACACATTTCCTTTGAAATCGTTGTTAGCACGAATGCGCGTATCTTGGTAAATATATGTTCTGCAAATACAAATATTTCCCAGAAAAGTAAAAAAAAAAAAAATTACCTTTGCCTTTGTTTAACTTTTATCGTTTTAACTGTATAAATGAAGGAAAACATTAATGAAAGTGGTCAAATACCGCACTTTTAAAGCTCGCCTATGCAGTTTCCGTAAGCGGCAAAATAAATGTACGACTATACGGGCGTAGTTTAATCTGTGGGCTTTCATCGCTTGTAATAATTTCCACTGTTACAGATCAAATTTGCAGTACAGCATCACGACGGCAGCGCTGCACGCCTTGCGCGTAGGAGCGATGAGGCGCTAGGGGTGCGTGTTAGTGTCCCCCTTATCGCTCCCTCGCTTCTTGACCTTGAACACGCAGTTACATATTCCTGTTACAAATTAGCTTTAAGGTCAATTCATACCTGAAAGCGGATATGGGCGTAGCTAAATAATGAGTCATTAGGTAAAGCACAACAGTATGAGATGCAGTTTACTGAACATAGAATTATACAAAACTATTTACATGACTACCGATCGGGGGAACTTAAATTGAATACTAAGATGCTAATTATTATAATCAGTTTTATACCGCACGCCGCTACTATTACAATCTAATTGGAAATTCCCCACCTTGTTCATGTTGTCGGAGGCTGATTCTAAGAGGCGGTTAGCGACGGCCAGACACACCCATCTCCACGTCTTTTTGGTCCGCTGCTCCGATGACAAAAGTCACCGCTCCCAGTGTTACGTTGGCCTATATCGGGCGCGTTGTTTAAATTTTCGGCCCCGTTTACTTGCTGGTGAAGGGGGTTTTGGTAACTGTCTTTCTCAAGGTGTTATTTCAGTCACACTCGTGCCCTAGTTCAATGTTTGAAGGTGTGATCAGGCAGGCCATTAAGCTAAGGCCTGATCACTTCATAACATCTCCCCAAAGTTCACTAGTGAGATGCCCTCATCTCGCCCTAGAATCCGTGGGGGTAGTGGAAGATGATTTTGAATTTACGTGGTTCATCGTTTGTCGGTAGGAATATGGATCGGGGTGAAGTTTTCTTCGCTGCGGTACGAACATTTTTTTAAGGAATTAGAGTAAACGGATAAGTTAGGTATAGGGAACTGCCAATTGCTTTCGTGCAGTCCTCGGGCAAGGTGGGCCGAACAAACGCTATGCTGTGTGTTTGCAGTGGCCTTGGGGGCTATGAACTTCTTTTCTGCTGGGTGTGCAAAGTTGTCTTCGGCGCGGGCGCGGCAGACGCCCCGCGGGCTGTTCGCAAACGCCACAGCTTTCTTGAGGTTGTGAGTCCCTAAGTTCTACGTGGCGTCGATCTTTTGATACATTCATTCTTGTAAAGATTGTAACAGCAATACAATGTAAAACATTGGTTATTAAAGTGAAAAATAATAATTTTACTGTAAAGAATTTGAATTCTTAAAATTAACAGCTCTCGTCGTTACAATAATTATTGTGTTTTGAATGTACAGAAAAGACACTTGCTGAAAATTAAATAGATGTTATAACACTGACAGAAATTGTGATGTGATAGGAGAATGTTACATACTAAAATGGTACGTAGCGTCACGGTGGTAGGATACTGACGGGATGGTATCAAAACGTACAATATTATTTTAATAATAATTGAAACTTTCATAATTTTAAAAAATAATATAAATATTGCAGCTGCTTTTCTACTACGTTTCAATAGTTAAGAATAAAACGGAAATGATAATTAAAGTATGATATACACAAGTATTGAAAGATAACAAAACAAAACGTTAAATTAATAAATGTCACTTGTTTTACAAAAATATGTGTAAATAACAGATAATAATATCTATTTAATGTGTTAAATTGTATAAATAGTTAGTTTTCCAAAATAATTTAAACCTTAAATTACAAGGATAAGAAAGTCATTACTTTTTTCTGAAAGACAAGATTTTTTTTTAATAACCACAATTCAATAAAGTATCACAAATGTGACGTCTCTNTAATAACCACAATTCAATAAAGTATCACAAATGTGACGTCTCTATTTTATGATGGCAACTCTTACAATATATTAATTAATTTGTTCATAAAAGTTGTTAGTACAGAAGGCACATTTTCAAAACTACTTTTTTTTCCTTGTTGCAATCATTGGAATATGGCTTTTTTAACTTCCGAATTCTTTTGAATCGTAAAACGGGTTTTAATTTTGGTTATTGTANAGGTTGTGAGTCCCTAAGTTCTACGTGGCGTCGATCTTTTGATACATTCATTCTTGTAAAGATTGTAACAGCAATGCAATGTAAAACATTGGTTATTAAAGTTAAAAATAATAATTTAACTGTAAAGAATTTGAATTCTTAAAATTAACAGCTCTCCTCATTACAATAATTATTGTGTTTTGAATGTACAGAAAAGACACTTGCTGAAAATTAAATAGATGTTATAACACTGACAGAAATTGTGATGTGATAGGAGAATGTTACATACTAAAATGGTACGTAGCGTCACGGTGGTAGGATACTGACGGGATGGTATCAAAACGTACAATATTATTTTAATAATAATTGAAACTTTCATAATTTTACAAAATAATATAAATATTGCAGCTGCTTTTCTCCTACGTTTCAATAGTTAAGAAGAAAACGGAAATGATAATTAAAGTATGATATACACAAGTATTGAAAGATAACAAAACAAAACGTTAAATTAATAAATGTCACTTGTTTTACAAAAATATGTGTAAATAACACATAATAATATCTATTTAATGTGTTAAAAAGTATAAATAGTTAGTTTTCCAAAATAATTTAAACCTTAAATTACAAGGATAAGAAAGTCATTACTTTTTTCTGAAAGACAAGATTTTTTTTAATAACCACAATTCAATAAAGTATCACAAATGTGACGTCTCTATTTTATGATGGCAACTCTTACAATATAGTAATTAATTTGTTCATAGAAGTTGTTAGTACAGTAGGCACATTTTCAAAACTAATTTTTTTTCCTTGTTACAATCATTGGAATATGGCTTTTTTAACTTCCGAATTCTTTTGAATCGTAAAACGGGTTTTAATTTTGGTTATTGTANCAATCATTGGAATATGGCTTTTTTAACTTCCGAATTCTTTTGAATCGTAAAACGGGTTTTAATTTTGGTTATTGTAAATTATAATTAACAAACCTTCGATTTTGGAGGCCTCCTATTAGCAGTCGTTAATAATAATTTTTTTGTTATGCAATCGTAAACTTTATAAAGTAACGTTTGTTATGAAAGTGTTTCTGTTACCTGCAGGGTGCGGTGTGAGTGGTATAAATAAAATATGCCAACCGTTGGTTCACTGTGTTTAGTGTGACTCGCGAGCTGGGTTAAACGGTAGCACTGATTCTGTGGTATGAATGTCCGTGCCTTGACATTGTTGCGCGTGACGTCAGGACAGCTGTCCTGCTGCCTCTGCCATCTTGGATCTTGCTTGCGCCGCCCTCCGGAGGGACTTTGGATGAGAGGGTGTGACGTCACTATTAGTTGCTGCTGTTCATGAACGTGCGGTACCGTTGTTCTGAAACTTACAAGGGAAATTATTTAAAAAATGCATTCGCAGCTTGTCGAAACACCTTATCAAAATTTTTGACTTAAATAAATAAAATGACCCTAACAGTTTATGAGTAGTATCGTTATTTAAAATTAACTTGTGTATTTAATTCTGGTTTTAATACATTTATGATGTATTATATTTCTGGGTGTGTCCGGCGTTGTAAGCTTCTGTGTTGATACGTGCGTTAATGTTCATTTATTCTTAATAATCTTCGTCAATCATACTCTTGCGCAATAACGTCTTTAATCTAACTTGTTACTGTTTAAAATCCATTTCTTAGCCAATGTTTACAAATGGGAATGGTTATACTAGTAACTATTTGCATACAACTTTTTTTCTCTGAAAATTATTTATTGCAGTTAGCTGTGTGCGCCAATTAAATTTTTAATAAATAAATTATTATTTAGGACGAGGGACATTAACACATAGTATAAGTAAATCAGTATGGTACTGATTATGCAAAATATAAGATAGTAGTAGAGAGGAAAGGAACTTAATAATAATTACTAATTACAATACCACTTCCACAAAATGTGGTAGCACACAGAGGTTGGGGAAATCTGCACTCAATAACTTACACCAGGGATGTCAAAAGAAAGTGCATTTGTGGCACACTTCCCCACTGTGTAGCATAGAAGGACCCCACATTAAATGTCCGAAACATTACCAGGTTGCGCCCTTGCTGCCTGAAACTGTTTCAATGCCAGTAGAGTACAGGAAACAGGCCTCTCTGGTCGGGTCACCACTCTACCAGAGGCCGAAATATTGCTCCACGTCTCACGCGAAACGTAAGGTTTGACTCTTGGGTAAGGCTACACCCTACTGGGGCAGATGCGGGCAGAAAAGGGTCAGCATAAGCATAGTTCCCATTTCGTAAAATACCCTTCACATCTCACTCCAGGTTCAATATCACGTCAGGTTTACCAGTCTGCGTATCCACTTCAGGACTGGCGCGCAATTCTGCACATCCGAAAGCCCCAGGTAATGGGCTAAGTTCGCGAATCACAGAAATGCGTGAACATAACGGAATTTGTTCTGTCCCGTATCCCTATGGCAATGGATTGTGTGTGAGAAGTGTATGAGAATATTGGGAGTATGAGGAACTTAAAGCTACAACAGTACAATTTAGTTTAAAGTGGGCAAGGGGAAACATTTGCGTGGCGTGCACTGGCTCGCCTTTTCGCAACACAGTGGCGCTCGTGCCGCGGGTAAGTGCTGATGCGGGAATGTGTCGTCTCGGCATTTTGTAACTGGGTCGTTTCGCCTGGCATGTAGCTGCGACATCTCGTCCTTCCATATCACAACTAATAACGTGATACGGGTTTTCTATCAGCGTACAAAAATGTCGTAGTTAAGTAGCATACCTTATTTCTATACTTTTTTCTTAAAGATAAGTAGTCTGACGTGAGAGCATGATAAAATCCTGTACCTTTATTCGTGCATAGTAATATCTTACTACATTATTATTTCTTGTCCTTTTAAGCCCGGCCAAATCCTCTCAACCACACCCATTGCCTTATCCTCTAAAACCCCACTTCACCGGCGACTTGGAACCGCGAAACGATACGATAGTCGAGCTTGTGTACACCATAGGCTAAAGATGAGGTAGACCGATCTCGCTCGCTGCGCACAACCAATCTCCGCGCCCCAGCATTGAACTGCTTTTCTGACAACACGACGAGCAAAAACGGCGTAGATTGGAATTGAGGTTAAATCACTGTTTAGTAAACAAGCGATTTGAGATGTTTTTATATTCCCTCAAAGCAATTTGTAATGCAGTTAGATTAAATTGAAGTTGGTTGAAGTATTTTTTTTATATAACAGTGCTTGTCACTGAAAAATTAAGATATAAACTATCACGTTGATCACTGTTGACCGTGTGACTTTGACAGTTGTGTTACTTTGGGGTAGGTTAATGCTTGGTACATGCGCAGAAGGAGAACGGTATACCTCGTCTTTAGTCTATGGTCTACACGAAGAGAAGACACAGGGAGGCGTGAAAGTAGAAATAACGGGGGAATAAAGGGGAAATACAGAAATCATTGTGTTGTTAGCAGTTTTTGAGTGATAAAATATATTCAGCATTTATTAATAAAATTTATTCATTGACGAGGCATAGTAAATCTCTCAGATGTCTGAATAAGTGTAATATTATTAGAGTACGTATATTTATTTCCCATGAAGAATAAAATGGGATTAATTACATATTATCATCTGATAATGACTACATTAGCGACAGTAGCACAAGAAGGTCAATAATAATTGTTTTTGACTTATACTCAAATAATGTTACATGTCCTTACATAGTAACATATCAATGAATAAAATAAACTCATAAACTAGCAGCCAAATATTTGTATCCGATATTGCATTCAGCTCTTTCCCTTATGAGGGATAAAATCCCACCATATTTAATTTATGTCATATTCGCTGCAATCTGCAGTTCATATTTGGTTTAATGTTTTACGGTTCGACAAACAAAAGGCATTTCATTTTACATTTTCTGAAGCAGTTATTGCGTGGTTGTTGTTAGTATAATTTTGATAATAACCCATTTATTCTTTGCTGTCACCAGTTGGAAAGTGATAAAGTAGGGGCCCTTCAAGGTCACATCCGACTGTAAGGAAGCGTTTAGACGGTGGTGGAAAAACAAAATAATCAAACTTAGCGCGTGGTCTGTTTTCTCATAATTTCAAGTAATGACTATACAATTTTCATAGAGCGATCAGTTAATGAAAGATACAGGACTGTCAATGTCACTATTTTCTAAAACACTGTTATACAAAAGAAAAAATATCGTGAACAGAGGGATACTTACAGCGATTTTTTCTGACTTTGACCATCGACTATATTTATGTTTCAACAATCAAATTTACAAATTGGCCATAAAATACTGACTTTCATTCCTGTCCTTAAAAAATACTTGAGTCTACATTGAAATATTTTAATTTTTTTTTAATTTATAAAGGTCACAACTGCTTACAATGAGACACACATTACAGCTGGAAAAGCCTCTCAAGAATACTAGCTACCTGGAGCTTGAACTGCGTTGCAAAGTGTTTGAAATAGGCCTAAATTTTTTATACGAAACTACATTGTGCGAAGACTACTTTCAATACACCACGCATATTACAAAAAAAAACTATTTTCGAGCTCTCCGACACAACTAAAAACTGCCTCCTCGCACTTACTTAACGCAAAATATACAGATCGGCAACAGTCAAAACTAGTACAGAGACATGTACTGAATTTTGCTATAGGCTATTCACGGTAAAGTGAGCACTTTTAAACGCCCTCTCAATTGAAATAGTAGCCAATAAATACATTTAGTTTTATCTTTAGACGTTAACTTCAGACTGACGTGGAATACACACACTGTATGTATTACTAATATGGCAATATTTATTTAAAAAGGTAGTTAAAGGATAAAAAATTGTCTGGGAAATGTAACTAGGGGCTTAAATGTGCTCACTTTACCGTGAACATCCGATACCGATTTTGCGCTAATAAATCGATAGATTCGACACTTATAGTCTAGTAATGGTATCTTCGTAATTATCCAATCAAAGTTTTGAAAACTCACTTCATTTATGATGTGTTTTGTTGTTTCCTAAATATTAAATATATCAAAAACATTGTATTCTTCTGTTAACAGAAAAGGATTTTATTTTTATTGAAATTGAAATTTTAGTTATATTTTTACCATGAAATACAAAATTTCATTTATAATTAATTTGAATAAAACAAACAGAATTTAGGTATGCTGGTAATGCCTAGTGAGTAATAGTTACAAAACAGAGTACTCACAAACGCGATGTGCTGACCCTCTACGAAGTCCCGCAGTTCGAACGGTACAACGGGAGCGCTGCACGCCATTTCGGATGCTCGCGTGTAGATGCACCCGAGGTGATAGGTGCGCCGCCGGTTGGCGTCACTCGTATCGCTGCCCTGCTTCCGCGCGTCGAATGCCCGAGACACCTCCAGGTACACAGGCCCCTGTCTAGTTATCAAAACTTCCCGTTAAACTGCTTCCAGTAAGTTTGCTCAAATAAAGTTGAACCGTTGTGGCGTCATCGTAACGTCACAACCGCCACCACATTTGTCTCGTCAAGTTCGATGGCTCCAGTTTCCATCAAATATTTCGAAATTTTGCCCGTTCTGAAATTGTTTTGGTGTTTGACGGGCTCAGCCAACTAGAATCGTGTACGACAAAAATGACCGTTTATTCTTCACGGGACTTGCTGGAAACGAAATAAGGTTATCAAGACGATTAATTTATATAGTATTCTGAATGAACATGAATACTATTATAGTGAACATTGCACATAATATTATAAATTCAGAGGTATTCAATATCATTCTGCAGGATACATTTATGATAAATGCAATTTGAATTCAGTAAAGTAGATAAAATAAATCCCATCGTTCTTTACATTTCGTCCTGCAATTGAATGCATGGAAACGCAACGGCAGTACCTCACTTTGAAAATAATTTTTAAATAAAAATTTAGATTAGATCCTGTAAGTAAAAAATTTGACAGTTTGTCATATTTTCAGACACATTCAAGATAATTTGATAGAATTTGATGGTCGTACTTCGTCTTCTAATGTTAATTGTCAAATAAATTTGAAGGCGAATATTTGACAGTGTGAGAGGGGGCCTGACGATAACAGCGGTGGTGCGGCATCAACAGATCTTCAGCCAAACATGCTGGGGCTACCGCAGACCCCTCCCCCCTCCTTCTGATCTTCTGGAGCGATATCTATTTACCACGGAGAGAGAGAAGGGAATGTAAATGTCAAGGGGGGGGAGGGTAGGCCTGCACGCCTGCAGTAAAAAGGCTTAGCCTGCGTGTTTACGTCGTAAAAGCCGACCATTGTTTATGCGCGGGACGCCCTCTCGGTCAGCGCTTGTTTACGCGCGCAGCGACGCTGGGTCCCTTCCTGCGGTCAGGGACGCCAAATGCGGCCTCCTGCACCATCCGCTTGCAGCAGCCACACTGTACTAAAGAAAGCAGAAACGAAATTTTTGCGAACTTCTCCTGCACACGTGAACGAAATGACCTCACTGACCTGCTATAGGCTAATCACGGTAAAATGAGCAGTTTTTGAAGCCCTCTCATATGGCATAATAGTGAAAAAATATTTTTTATTGTAACCCTACACGTCAACTTTCGAGTCCGGTGAAATATATACACTGTGTTTATTACATAAATGGCAAGATTCATTTTAAAAAGTGATGGGAGGGTAAAACATTACTGAATGGAAAAAAGTAAATAGAGCATCAAAAGTGCTCGCTTTTCCGTGAATAGCCTGTATATGCCGGAACGGGTTTGATTACTGGACATCTGCGTATTAAAGGGAACCTTTCTCCGCCAAACTGTATTCTTGGTTTTTATAGCTTGTTTCTACATGATGTTTCTGATATTAGCGCAGATATTTTGGGGAATGCAAGGGTTGTGTGAAGACGAGTGTTTCGATGCAATCAACATGTTGCCACAAATGCATCCTCACGCTAAAAATAAACAAAACGCAAGACGCATATACTGTAGGTAATAAATATTATGTAAACAACGTGTAGCACAATCACTCGAAGCGAATTGACATCGAAACTGCAAGTACAATTTGACAACAGTTGTTCAAAGTGATAGCCGTTGACCTGGTTGCACGGCGGCATACAGTACCTCTGTACTTGAAGCAGCACATGTGGCAGTCGTGATGATTGTCGCCTTTGTCATCAACTTGATTTTAATAATCGGTTCTTGCAGCAGCGAGTTACTATTCCAGACTTCCCTGCCACTGTGTTATGGACTAACTAGGCAATGGTGTACTCGCGGGGGCATCTTCAACAGCAACAGTGCTTCTTGCGTTTTATTTCATTTGTAGCATAAGGATGCATTTCCTACGCCATGTTCGTTCCATCAAAACGCTCGTCTTGACATCCCCTTGCATTCCGCAATACACCTGTACTCATTTCTGAAACGTCCTGTATTTAAATAAAAATCTGGAAGGAACCCTATACGCAGCAAGCTATCGACCTGGCCCAACAATACAGATATAAATACTGAACTAAAAACTGATATTCATGTCACAGTATTGATTTAGCAAATTTTTGGCAGAATTAAAACTGTAAAATAATTATAATTTCCTAGTTTCCTTGTCTTGTCTTTACTGCAGTGTAAAGCCAATAGTCATTTGGGTGTAGAGTTAATTTCGGTGATTTTCTTTTTATAAAATATAAACCCGCTAAAAAAAACCACGAATCCAATATGGCGAGAGAAGGTTCCCTTAAAGCCCATGGGCCACGATATAAGTTTCCTTGGAAAATTCCATGCAAGCTTGTATGGCAGCTGGTATACGTTGATATATGTATGATTTAAGCGAATGCTGGCCGTTTTGATGGACGTTTTCGCATTTGGTAGTGTGCAATTTTTTGTGGGTTATTTCCTACGATATTAAAATTTTAGCCAATTAGAGAAAGGGATGTGAATTGTGGCATTGCCGATAGTTCACATGATGTTTATTTAATTTTGAGAAACGGCGGTAAGGCCACTAAACAAGAAAACAGTAAATAGGTAACAGGAAACCGCGAAAACGTGGTTTACTAACGGTCTCAGGACATTATATGGAAATTTTGGTAAACATTAATGTTTATTTAACACAAAATGTTCCATTTATCACAATCGAAAGCAGATATGCTCTGTGCATTTACGAAAACTGCAGAAGTTGTGAGTGAAGTGCGTCCTAGAACCACAGCTGCAAAAGTTTAAATAAAAAAAAAATGCTTTTATATTAATTTGAGTGACAGAAAAAAAAAGCGTGACAGGTTATTCCATAGAAACTTCCATACTTCCTTGCATGCAAACATGGATAGCAGTTTTCGTATAATGAAAGAATAGATTCTGATCGCACGCCATGTCTGGGCGTGTAAACTCTCTAGTGATATGCAGCATTGGCATCGGTACGACACAACGCAACTGTTTGTGCAGTTAGTAATAACCAGGCATAGTACTCGCTGTTCAGAAAACATTAAATACGAATGATTTTGCGTACACTGTTACTTTATACTCTAAAATTGTGTATCTTTAATATATAAGATTTATGAGGTAACCCAATAAGTTCTTGCCACACTGTAATCGATGTAGCATGGGAATAAATGATGATTGATGAAGCTAGTTAGGGGTGTTCTGCTTTATGACTTTAAGGTTGACTTGTCCACAGCCGCATCAAGTCGCCAGATAGGTCCCGCTTTTCTGGGATAATTCTGTTAGAGAACGCGCCACCATAGGTTGGTTCCAGAAAGTCACGTCCGGATATCTGTACCTTTATGATGAACCCCGAAGTGGGTAGCCTACAGGTCCTGGATGACGAGGCCCTGAAAGCGGTCATAGGGGAAGACAGCACAACCAAACATGTGGCAAGCTTGCCGAACGCTTCCAGGATGAAACAGTCAGACATCGCCTGCGCTGCATAGGGAAGGTGTTCAAGTTGAACTAGTGGCTACCCCACCCCACATACTGTCGGAATCCCACAAGCAACGCGTGTCAGCCCGTCTCTCGTTGCTTTCTCAGCATATTTCATCGAGGGCTTACCGGAGACGCAAATTATTTCTCAGTGTAAAGTCAAGCACTTGGCTACGATTTCGAAAAAGTTGAAACTAATGTCAAAGTCAATTAGCCATTTTGTCAAGCATAAATAATAGTTTAAGTGTATTTGTTTACTTTAATGCGATTTTCAATTCCGTTTTCTGTGTCACGTTATCATTTATATCATGCCACTAAACCATAAATATTGTTACGCGTTCGCTGCTTTGTCCCCGCGAACGAGTCGAAGTGAAGGACAGAATAGTTAGATGATTCATGAACGCGAGCGCTATCAGTTACAACCGGAGACGCGGTGGCTTTTCTCAAAGGAATATTTACAAAACGTGCCTGTTGTGCCTATCAGGACTCCTGCTGCTCCCGACCTTGGTTATCGGGTGTCTATGAGACATCTGAATGCTCTTGATTACTGACCTCGTTTATATCAGCGTGACGCGGGGTACAAGGCGCGTTGGTCCTCCGTGCCGGCAGTTGTTGAATGGATGAATTTCAGCTATAGACGACTACTGAGAAGAGAAGCGCGCGGCGAGAGAAGTGACCAGAGGGAGGAACATCTGCAACTGCGAATATCACAGCAGTGATGAGTACAAACGCCTGCTAGACTATTGGGCTGGATGCGTGAGGGAAAGACTACAAATGATGGCTACAGATAGACTGAACGTGTGTTAATCATGGGTATGAGTTAAGTGACAATAACCAAACAGAGGCATAAAGAATGACATTAATAAGAGTTTTAATATACATTAAATATTGCGCTTACAGGAAAATAAAAAGAGTTATAGTGGAGATAGATAATTAAATGCTCTAAATAATAGCTGTGTGAATAAATTTAAAATCAAATTTAGTTCTTTTATTTCTACTAAGAACTCAGATACGCCCCCAGGCGTCCTCGTAACAATATCTTCAGGATCGTAGGGAAATAATTGACTCTTGAATTCCTTTAACCTCAATTCACCTTCATCGGGGCACATTTGGCCGATTTGCAGAATTCGGGAATATTAGCGCCTCAGTTCATTTGCATTCATCAGTTCACATATTGAATCCCTACAATAACCTCTATATTTTCCACTAGAAATGTCTAAACCATTGCTTGAACTCGAATACGCACGTTGATTTCACGAAAAAATAATTACAATTTATAGCAACATCTCTCACAGATTAATTTCAAATTTAATATATTGAAACAACGTAAGACTGTCAGTTTATAAATTGTGGGTCTGTTATAAAAACCACATGAAGTCGTTGTTTCAAACACGCAGAGTCTGAGAGCTGTCAGTTCTGCTAGCTGATAATGAGCCAAAGTTAAAGACGTACGCAGGAAAAAAAACAGTGTACTTCGGCTTCAGTCTAGGCATATATATATATATATATATATATATATATATATCTAATATATATACATCTATTAATTAAGCACAATTGTTACCAAACTTTGAGAAAATTTTCCCGTTAGTAAACTTTATATTTTTAACGAAAACCATTACTTGTGTATGCTTACGGTAAGGTTAGCAACTAATCCACAAAAAATCCATTGTGATTTTTTTTTTCTGTAAACTTTATAAATGATAATGTAAGGTTTTAACCTATACACAGCAAGGTAAATTTACCTCGTATAAAGATGCAAATATACGAATGCTGCTATAAAACGTTGATAACTTCAATATGCATTTGACGCTTTCCTTAACAAACCCGAGAAAGCTACCATGAGTGTATGTAAAGAAGCTTTAACATTCGCGTTTTACCCAATACGAACATATATATATATATATATGTGATAAAATTTACGAATGATTTCTTAGAGTGTAGTTCCCTCCCTTAAAGTCTAAATTTAAAACTAGAATTTTATAAGTAGCAAATCAAATCGGTTATTTATTATCTATAAGCATTGTAATTGTATGTAGGCCAATAAATACAGATTTTTATGTTAATAACAGTTTAATAATGACATGATCGACGCTTCTGTACTAGACGATAGTTCCACGGCAGACGGTTGTGGATGAATACACAGTCAGCAGAAATAAGTAACGTTCAGTGGTGTCCAACTGTCTATGGACCAACAATAAAATAATACTTCCTCGCCGACACAGGCCACAACATTAACCTTGTGACGGATGTCACATCGATCGACGTTCACCTACTTGGAAATAGCGTCAGAGGTATGCAAAGACTTAATAAACATACGAGGTGTGTGGAACGGCGAAGGGATCCGTCGGACTGCGCATGGCCCATAAGAAAGCAGAACAGGAAGTGCGGGCGTGCCGAGCGGCTGACTGCTCGCTGAGTCGCATCCTCCCTTCACTCGGCCTTCTCCGAGGCCTTCGGAAGAGCATGCGCGCTGCCTGTGACATCCAAGATTATTTGAAAATGTTCTGGACTCTTTTCATGTGAGCGACGAGCGGAGTATAAGGCAGTGGCGAAGGCTTTTAGTTAGTCGCTAATTGTGAACAGATAATAAACTTATTTCTATAATGTATTGTTAACGGGATTCACATGTAAAATAATTTTAAGTACTCAGGGGTATTGAAAATCTTATAATATTCATGAGTTTTATATTATTTTCTAAAATCATTCAATTTCTGCAGTGACAATTGTGGTCGCCTCTGTTATCGATCTCGTAAATAATTTACCCATTGTTAATTGTTTTATGGGGTATTTTATATATGAAAGGAATATTTTGAGCACCATTAAACAAGTATACCAAACTTTCACAAACCCTAAACTCTATTATATCTGTCACCATCTGGCGGGAGTTTTTGTCTCTACTTAGTGCAATTAGTATTCCACTGAAGGAAGGAGAGACGAAGTTACTGTCCCATGCGTCTGAAACTTTCTGGCACACCTAGTAGGTGAGCAACTGGAGAGGTGGGTCTACCTGTTGGGCAGCGTTTATGTACTACACAAGGAACGCAAGAACGCAAGAAACGCACAGACGCAAAACGTCAAACGCACGTAGTTCAGAGACAATGTTTATAAACTGCACAAGACGCAAGACCGCAACTCAGAAGTTCTTCAGCTCCCAAAGTCTTGCGCTTTCGCTTGCGTTTTACAATTTCCAGATTACCAGATATGGATATTCAAATTATGAATTTATGGAAAATTTAATGCATTCAGTCTCAAATAAATCTTATAATTTAGAAAAAAAATTTTTTAAATTACTCTCTTGTTGGGAAAATTACAAAGCACTCCGAGAAATTAAATTTTCAGGCAATCAAAAATGACATGGCGTTATTTACTTCAGTCCAAACTATAAAAATTTCCACACTAAATAACTACGATAGAATAAAGGCATAGCATAGTTAAAAATATAACGGGAAAACATTTTAAAACAGTTATTTTAATGTTTTCATTTTGAATAGCTGATAACGTCTTGCGTCTTGCGATGTTTAAAAACGACCGTGATTATCTTGCCATGTCACGTGTTGCGTCGTTGCGTTCTTGGGTTTGGCCCACGTAATAACTTCGCAAGAAATATTATTCATGCCATTCTAATGACATGAGCAATTATTTCAAACTATAGCCTTCCGTATTCAGTTTGTTTGATTTTGAAATTGTACGAAAAGAGATGTAACTTTAAAATTACTATAACTAGTTTTATTGTATTTTGAAAAGTTTTTGCCTTCCATTGTAATTTTTTTTCTTGCTATTATTTAAAACCATAATGGAAAAAGTGCGTAGTGTGCTAAACATGTACAAAATAATTGAACCTCTTAACCACCCGTAATGACGAGATGTTAACAGGGTCAGAGGAAGAGGATTCTATATGTGAGTATATGGAGTGAGCGGTTTCCTGCACGCGTGGTGCTCCTACTGCCGGCCCGGTACGTCTAGGCGGGTGTAATGGCGTGGAAGACGTGAAACCCGTCTAGAAGGGGAAGGGGGGGACTGTGCGCCCACCGAGAGTATAACAAGCTACAGAAATTAAGAGACAAAAGAATGCATCTATCTAGTTCCATGCGCGGCGTATCCGGAGGGTGGTGGTCGCAAGTGACGTCCCCCCCCCCCGGCCATCTAAAACAAAACTTTTTACATTGAAATTAAACCGTTCTGTGAATGTTTTGAAACTTAACTTGAATTACACAGAAATTGTTTGAAATATTACTTTTATTTGATTAATTTAGTATTCTTTCTTAACATTAAGTTTGAATAGTGCTTCTTTCCCACGTTACGAATCAAAAAACTTAGACCTGAACCTGTACAACTGGAAAATTACCCCTCCCCCTCTCCCAAATTCAAAAAACTAAAGTCTAGATCCACTCTTGCAGTGCGGAAGTGTGAACATTTGTGAAACTGACCGGCCACTGTCAACATAAATAAAAGAACATAAAAAAAGCAAAACAATGGAAAATACACAAATACAGACCAGCAGAACATGCCGGGGCACACAGCCGTGAGACACTGNAAAAAAAGCAAAACAATGGAAAATACACAAATACAGACCAGCAGAACATGCCGGGGCACACAGCCGTGAGACACTGTGGGCAAATACGACCCCACTAGCGAAAGAACAGAACGCCTTCAAACGGAAATTTAGTAATTACGCTTTACAATCTCTGACCGGCCTGAAATGTATGGAATNAAAGAACAGAACGCCTTCAAACGGAAATTTAGTAATTACGCTTTACAATCTCTGACCGGCCTGAAATGTATGGAATCACTATGGAGGCTGATTATACCTCTTCATTTTATCTGATTATATTCAGGAATGTATTGGGAAATTTTTCTTTATTTATGAGCTTCAGAGAAATACCTTAAACGAGAAGTTTTTTTTATGGGCTTCAGTTTTAAGCCTTATAGTTTTCATCCGAGACCAGATTTTCAGCTCTGACAAACAGGGTACTGATGTTACCGGCTTTGTTGTGATATGGATGATTTTAAGTAAAATACAGGTTCTATCCTGTGTTTGTTGGTTTTCTATAAACGTTCATGGAAACTATGTAATTCATGCTATAACCTAGAACATCGAGATATGGTAGGCTCTGATTGCTCTCAACTTCGTAGATAAACTTGTTGCTAGGTCTGACTAAACTGAGTGAGTCAGCAAAACATTGTGTATTCCTTGTTGTCAAACTAGGAAAGTATTATCGGCGTACCTTAACCAATATTTAGGTACATTTTCATTTGTATCTAGAGCTTGCTGTTCAATATTCTCGATGCCATTAATGTGTGTGTAAAATTTATATTTTAACAGAAAGTAGATAGTGTGTATTGCAATCAGTCCCATGATGGCGGGTACTTGAATATTTGTTCTGTTTTTGGAGTTGGTATCTTTTTCCAGTCTTGTCTGTATTATTCTCAGCGTTTCAGGGACAGGTACATTGGTGAAGAGACTTTGAACGTTACTTTTGCATGTGAAAAATACAAATCGCAGTTTGGNCGTTACTTTTGCATGTGAAAAATACAAATCGCAGTTTGGTCCGCAAAGTGACAACCTGAAATGGTATCTCGAAACCTATACCTGTCCACCTTCACTGCCTGCAAAACATTATCAGCAGACATTGTANCACCTTCACTGCCTGCAAAACATTATCTGCCAGCATTGCATCGGAGATGTACTGGGATGGTAACTGGCGCTACACACAGTGTAGAATCATCGAAGCAGGAAACTTCAGCTGTGCATGCCGTGGGCAGATCGTTGGTTCCTTTCACGCAACTACTACAACAAGACTTTCACAAATGCTAATGAAATACGAAGGAATGAAAGCAACGCGCGTGAACGCACGGAGAACATTATTATCGCAGACTAACCTAAGTTGACTGCGCGTTCAGTATTGTGTGCTATTAGAACCATTCTTAATTAGCACAAAACCACCTCGCAAAAAAGTTAGCTAATTTCTGTGCCACCAGGCAGGAACACCGTTAGTTATAAGTAGAGAGCAAGAGGGGGTGATTTTTTATCATTGTGTTTAATCAACAGAAAAATTAACGTGAGCGCACACATGTGGCGTTTGCTGTCGATGTTTGTGTACGTCTAAAAATTTCTGTCTCTGGCAACTTTCTTTCCTTCGCCTCCAGTCTTCAAAATCGCAGCAAACTTAGTATATAATCTATTCGCAATATCTTCACACGTTCTGTATCAAATCTATGAAAAATCGCCCCGTGTTTGGTTGTTTCCTATATATGTAATTTTCACAAGCGTTGTATACTTCCGCTAAGAAAATATCATTTAATTTTTTGTTAGGTTGTTCTTTAACTTAGATTTTATCTATAAATTACAATATATCACTTATAATCTATGTGAACAGATACAGGGAGAAAATATGTACGTTGGTAATGCATAGTAGGAAAAAATTCTAGTACAAATTATTATTAAAATTTAGTGCGCACAAATACGATGCGTCGGTCCTTTGGTGATATTATCAAACTTAGTTAAACTTTGTTGTTTGATAAATAGCTTGTAATAAAACTATTGCAGGG
This sequence comes from Clitarchus hookeri, assembly GCA_002778355.1. Taxonomy (NCBI): domain Eukaryota; kingdom Metazoa; phylum Arthropoda; class Insecta; order Phasmatodea; family Phasmatidae; genus Clitarchus; species Clitarchus hookeri. The sequence continues at coordinate 98,316 of NQII01002741.1, forward strand.
CTTCAGAAAAGTTGGAAGTAACCATGAATGGACTAGCCTATAGAGGTTTGTGTCAAGGATACCATTAAACTGTTATCGTTTTTTAAGTCACTCTCCACACGACAGTCTAATTGCGATAACTGGGTTCTGATGTGTTCTGTCGGGGATGGGTAGAGACTCAACAATGTCGTGTGTACTACAGCCTCAGTTAGTTTTCCATTGGCTGTTGCTCCAGCTGAACACCAGAGTAGGCAGCACAGCACTGAGTGTTTGTTTTACTTGCAGGGCCGTAGTTGTCCAAAAGTCGTCTGGGAAATGTCTAATTTTCTGTACAAATTTTCTAGTAAACTTGCTAGACTGTAATGGAAGTTTTTAACCTATACACTGTATGTAAATAATACCACACATCAAGCTGCAGGTATAGGAATGTTTAGCGTCGCTACTATACAAATTTTGAAACTTCCCTAAGTATTCGGCTGTTTCCTGAGCAAATTTAGGAACTTTACAACAAATGTATGAGGGAAATATTACCGTTGATGCTTTCTCACTAAGCATATACACTGGTATGGTGAACTTACGCTGGTATGGTAAACTTCTGAATAATTTCTTAGAGTGTAACTGTGGCCCAACAGAAGTAGAAACTCAAATACACACGGGGATGAAGTTTAGCATGTCTTCAGATTAATTTGCAAAATGTCCGTTTACTTAGGGATATGTTTAAAGCTTAAAAGGTTAAGAACCCTTTTTTTCCTTTAAAAAAAATTGTCGTTAGTCTATGACTTTGGCACGGAGGGAAAAACTATTTCTATAAGAATGCATTTCGGATTAAATTGCTTGAAATAAAATATACTTCAGGGAAAATAACCGTGCAGAGAGACCGTAAGAAACTTTGCCATTTCATTTCTTCAAAACAACTGAAAGTTTTCTGCTTCCCCTTGAAGTGGTGAAATAAAAGAAGCCCTTGGCGCAACTCGAGTTTTCAGGAAGAATTTTACAGACATTAATAATTATGACTTTTAAAATTTAAGAGTACTATAAAAGGCCAAAATAAAAAAGAAACTTGTCTCTTAGTGTAATTACTTCTTTAGCTGTGTCAGGGGGTAGTGGACTTATTATTTTCAGCAAGTTTATGTATTCTTGACCAAAATATGACATAATTCGTTTGTAGAGAAATTACTGGGTATTTAAATGACCCCTGACATTTTTGAAATTGTAATATTTTTTCTCACAGCAAAATTTTTTGTTCGCTTCAAAGGTCATAATTTTTTCTTCTGTCCTTAGTCATACGTTAAGAGTATACAGTTCTTAACATCTAATAGATAAAGAGTGTTGAAATACATCTACATTTCAGCGCTTTTTGATATAGAAGGAGACATGACATCTCAAGTTCCATTGTTAAAACATTTTAACATGTGTGTTGTCTGAAGGTGTCACTGAAAACCTAAGTGTAGATATCTGACACTTCCGGTTTTTAAAGATCCAAACATGTTTGACTGTAGAGGTAATAATTGAAAGAAAAAAATAAGTATAAAAAATTGTAAACATTGCGTACTTAATATATTTTCTAATTTCCGTAAGAAGTAATTTAGAGAATGGCCAGAAGACTAAAAAATTTATGAGCTCTCACTACGTTACTCTCATGTTTTAATAATGTTGGAAATTAATATAGAGAACGATTAATATTTTATAAATTTTTTTCATATTAAGAGTGCATGAAAGAAGATCGTAAAAAAATTCTGCGAAAATTCTTTTAAGACATTACACCACTGGTTAAGACACAAAGAGGTCGACTTACTGTATGTAAATCAACCAAACAAATTTCCACAAAATATTATTAGATAATATTACATGTTTCAGAAATACAGCTTAATTGTACATGTAATGAATACAATAAATACAAATCTATCAGTACCCATTTAAAAATAAAAATAAACATTAATTACAAAAAATTATATATCTTTAAATTTCTATGTTTACATTGTCAAAAAGAAAAGTATGTGGAGTGTCGCATGTATAACTTATAATTGATTTATAGGAAACACGATTGATAGTATCAGCTGTGCGATATGTTACGTCCCTCACGCGTTCAACACGTTGGCATAGGAAATATCATGCTCTAAGAAACTAGTTTTCCTTTGTTTATTACTGGCCTCACTTATATAATGAAAATAAGTGTTTATGAGTATGCTATTATGGTGACGTACTAACGACACGGAAATCAACGGGACCAAGAAGGTTAAGTTGCAATGAGAAATTGATGTCCAACAGCTCCATTTTCACTGGTGTGAAAGAAGTATTCGCCGTGCTGTTTAGAACTTAAGGGTAATCCCTAATAACTATTTTAAATGCCCCAAGGCCACGTCCGACAGTAAGTTGGCATAGCGATGGCGATGGAAAATAGCATTAACAATCTTAGCGTGTGTTCCGTTTCCTCAGAATTAAAAGCGATGACCATAGGATATGGATGCAGCTATCTGTTCAGAAAAGATACAGCTCTGTCGCTATGCATCGTAAACAGTGGGATACTTTCAGCGATATCTGCTGACTTTGACATAGTTCTACGGCTGCATTTATGTTTCAATAACAAAAATTATAAATTGGCGGCAAAATATCGACTTTCGATTTTGTCCAGAGTAAATATTTATGTCGACATATTTCATGTTTTTTTTTTTAATTATGATAGGCACAACTGCTTACAGTGATACCTATGTGCCNGTTTCAATAACAAAAATTATAAATTGGCGGCAAAATATCGACTTTCGATTTTGTCCAGAGTAAATATTTATGTCGATATATTTCATGTTTTTTTTTATTATGATAGGCACAACTGCTTACAGTGATACCTATGTGACTGCAAGGGAGGTCCTTCAACATACTGCTGTCAGTACTCCAGAACGGGAAATCGTAAGGAACACACGTTTACACGGCACTGAAGATGGATGTGCAGCGGATAGAAGCACATGCGCAGAGATCTATGAAGATGGATGTGATGCCAACTGAAGTACCTGTACGTCAGAGATGTTTCCGGGAGCGTACAAAAGTCTTGCGGCTTACGCTACAAGTAGCTTGCACACGAACCAAGTCACCGAATATAACGCTTAAAATATGCGGGAATCACATACTTGAGGCGAGCACAACACCACACGATGACACGGCAACAAAGACATTTGTGAGTTCTTGAATTTACAGCACGCCAGATTAAATGAATATATTCGGCGCTATTCACAAGGCGCGTATAGAATGCTTTTAAAGGAAGTAGGTAGATGAGACATTTTTATCACAGGCTGCTGGCAAAGAGTGCATGATAAGGCAGAAATATTAATTTAATGAGTTTAATTTAGTACGTGACAAATGATTGAAAGTGTTTTACTGTAGGGAATGATAGTCGAGCTTTTTCGTTTTAAAAGAATGTAACCTCTTTTTGCCGAGCTGCTCAACACGACAAAAAAAATAATTTCACATCCACAACTACTGGTCTTGCGATAGTTTTTGTCGTGCTAAAGTTAATAATATTGTGTGTTTTATTGGTTCTTCGGTTTTGATTGTCGTGTCACTAGTGTGATGTATTTCGAAGCTATGAAATTCCGGTATTGTCCTTCACCATCCTTTATATTGGGACTTATTTAACTTACCATTAGCATGTACTAGAAAAACCGTGATTTTCTTGCAGAGTTGAAATGTGTTACATAGTTCATGCCGGTAACGCAGTAATAAACGCCTGTCTTTCAGAACTGAACGTCTTTTTGTTTACAGAAGTGTCAGAATAACTTTGAATGGACTCATAGTATTTCAATATTAACATAAAATACGCACAGAAAAAAGTTTTTTTTAATGAAACAAAATTTGTTTGATTAAACCAAAGTAGTTGTTTGTATATAACGATATACAATATGTTTTTTTCTGAAACCAAATAATTTTTTCTTCATATTTGGTTGCCCCAAACGTGTAAGATATGGATGATGCAACTAAATATGTTTATGATTAAGCTTACATTCGAGTTTCAATTAGTATAATAAATTTGTGAGAGTATCCGACACTCGAACCCAGCACTTGTGCACTACGCGACGTCTTCAAGACATCGGCAACAGTAACTGCTCACGATACATTGTCTAATGCGTGACGTTTACGTAAATAAATATTTTCCATTTGATAGCTTTACTTTTTTGGTTTGTTGAAACTGTTTCGTTGTGATCGTTGTTTCAGCCGTTATCAGTCCATTAAAAATTCCATTAACAAACACTGCTGTTATACTCCTTGTGACAGAATTACAAGCAAACTCTCTAGCTCAGTATTTCCCAAAGTATGGGTCGCGAGCCACTGGTGGGTCGCAGATAAAAATTTGGTGGGTCCCGAAAAATATACCTTCATACATAAACATATGCATGAGATATAAATGTTATAATCTAGAACCTACACACATGCAATGCAATTGTCATTCAGACGTAAAATACCACGCAGAGTACGCAGTGAATGCCATCCACGACGCCGTGCCCCCACCCCCGCGGCCTCATACTCGTGCCGACCGACTCAGTGAGCCAAATTCTCGCATAAGGCATTAAAGTGGGTACTGAACATTGGCTTTTTTTTTTAATGGGTCGCGGTTCGTAGAACTTTGGGAATCACTGATCTAGCTGTTATGTCGAAGGCAATAAAATTACTCAATTACTCTACAGCCAACAAAATAAATACCAGTACTGGACCAAGCTGATTTCGTTGCTGCCACAAATTCTCTAGCATTAGACATATCAGAATGCTTATTAAATTCAAAATATATATTAATTTCCCTATAATATGATATTTGTAAAGTTAACGGCAAAATATTGTTCCGTGAAAACAAATATCTTTCAAGTGCATTTATTTGGTATCTTAAATTAAATATTTCTTTCGACGAGTGCTTTGTAGTTCAAGCGTACTTCCTCTGGCAAAGTTTCAATACACTTGGACACTTTCAAGTAACTCTTAATCATTTTCCTGCTAACAGTACGAGTCTCTTGAGACTTAGATCAAGTGATTTTTCCGCCNCTTTCAAGTAACTCTTAATCATTTTCCTGCTAACAGTACGAGTCTCTTGAGACTTAGATCAAGTGATTTTTCCGCCACGTCAGTGAGTTCGCCAGCGATTTTAAGGGATCTGAAAAGAAGACGAAAATAGATTTAATTTATATTTAGTTCGTTGTTTTGTGAGAATGTTCATCTTATATGTGTGTTTGAACAGGTGTTCATAGCTCTTTTCGCACTTCCATATTTTGACGACCATCGTTAAAGAATATTGTGTGACTTTAAACTAGAATATTTTTTGATTAACTGCGGGTTTATTCAGAACTTCAGAATTACTTCCTCCACTACAGTGCATGTTGTTTCGTAGTGTATCAGTATCTAAGGTCTTGACACCTGCCAAAGCTGAGGTTTGGACGTAGGTGTTGTAATCTGTTCTGTGGCGTGAGGCGCCAACACTTAATACTAGTCCTCAGTGATCGGGCGTAGGAATGCTTCGACACTGTTGTTTAATGGTCCAATTCACTAATGAATGAATACAGAGTAATTCATATTTCACAAATCGAGGTTTTATTGTTGCATGATCATGTGAATTGATACATGAACCCTTGAGACAACTCCCTCCCTTTTCTACGTATGCTCCGTACAATTCGCGTCGTAAAAGGGGGGGTGGGGGATCTTCGTCGCACTTGTTGGATGATTCTAAAAGATCCTTCACACTGCGGGATAACTACTAAAGGTCCTTCACACTCGCTGGATGACTGTACTTATCTGGCTTGCTGTGCTGGTAGTTGTTCTTGCAGATGAGGTCCGGTGAGCTGGAACTGCTCTCGTCCTGTCACGGGCGCCTCGGTGACTCGTCTCGACGTCCCTCCTTCTCGGGTCGACGCAGGACTCTGCGTCTGATGGTGGCTGGCTGCCGTGCTCGTCTCCTACGGAATCACTCCTCCCTCCCGGAATCTCATCGGCCGACTGCCCTGTTTCCTCGGACTCCTGCGGTTTTGTAGGCCCTCATTGCCATATTAAACTGCCCCCGCTTCTCCAGGTAGCCGCGGACCGCCCCCCTGGGTAATCAACCGCGGGCGTGTACTCCAGCTCCGTACTTGGGTCCAGCGTCTACTGTTTTGTTCTGGTTTACCGGTTTCAGCACTCCGTTCTGTCCGTGCGGAAATAAATAAAAGGGGCCTCTCGTTGCGCTCGCCCAAACGCTCTCTCGGTTTTTATTGTGGTCGAAAGCCTGGGACAAAACACAGCCTGGCGAGGTCATAAATACGTCTCGCCGTTCCTGCCTGCTCGTGGAGTCTGGCGTCTGCCCTTCTATTCTAGCTGGAGGTTTGTTGTTTGTTCGGCGTTGTGGGAATACTTCGGGATCTCCCCCTGGCCGCTGCCTTCGTGTTCTTCCCGCTGTCACCTGATTCCACACCGTGACGCTATTCTCCCGCATGTCCGCCTTCCCATGCAAATGGTCGTCTTGTAGGGCCGATCTGGCGCCGTTCCCTTCGTCACGGCTGCCAGGCCCTAAATCCTGATTGATGTCGTTCGCCTGCGAGCTTCGTTAGAGCGTGGTACGGACGAATAAAATATAGGGACGCCGCAGGCGTCAACATTCAAAGCACAGCCTGGCGAGGTCATAAATACGTCTCGCCGTTCCTGCCTGCTCGCGGAGTCTGGCGTCTGTCCTTCTATTCTGCCTGGAGGTTTGTTGTTTGGTTCGGCGTTGTGGGAATACTTCGGGATCTCCCCCTGGCCGCTGCACTCGTGTTCTTCCCGCTGTCACCTGATCCCACACCGTGACGCTAATCTCCCGCATGTCCGCCTTCCCATGCAAATGGTCGTCTTGTAGGGCTGATCTGGCGCCGTTCCCTTCGTCATGGCTGCCAGGCCCTAAATCCTGATTGATGTCGTTCGCCTGTGAGCTTCGTTAGAGCGTGGTACGGACAATAAAATATAGGGACGCCGCAGGCGTCAGTCTGGTGCCCTTACATTGTCCAAAAAAAAAAACCGTCATTTTTATAAACGTAAATATGTTGCCATAACGTCGATTCCTATTAAAAAAAGAAAGGTACATTGGACATTGACTTCCCCATTACACTCCAGGTAAAATATTTGGTCGTGAAGCTTTTATAATCGAGTTATTCGATCCAAATATAAAGTGCGTTCTTGTCGGCTAATCCGGCACAGTTTAGCATTCATAAATAGCTATGAAGTGTTCATGTTAGATACTAATGTTACGAAATAAAAATAGGCTCTATTCGTAACATTTATACGTTTAATGGTTTTTACACAGTTTGGTACGCAATCGATATGCTCCGTCTGAAAGGAGTCACACTTATTAATATTTTCTATTTCCATTCATATAGAACCAAGTAGAACCTATTACGTACAGGTATATATTTGACATTGACTTAAGCGTGTTTCTTATTAAATTTAAAAATGTAATTACTGGCCCAGAAGAAGAAGTTTAGTTATTATTTTCTTGTTGTTTTGCGATTGATTCCACCTTAAGATGATTCAAGATTAGTTAAACATTTCAAATGACTTTTTTTCTATGTAATTCTTATTGGATATATGTCGCGTTATATGCAAAGTAAATCATCCCATAGGCCTAATAACGGGAGCTCATTTTTAATCATGTAATATAGTAAAAATATAAATGAGCATAAGAATTTTCATAAAATTTAAAAACAGAAATTATTTTAGTTCTAACTGCCTACGTCACTGAGGCGTACCACTGTGCTGTAAGAGATAGGAAATGTACTAAAGTTGTTATCCAAAATTTTAACAAACTGTTAACATGCCGCAGCAACTTAATACTCTTTACTTCCTTTACGGAGATCATCTTCGCAGGGAGAAGTCATCCACAGTCTCGCGAGATATCTTAGTTAAGTTGTTTGCGGCAGAGTTCGATAATCTTATGCGGTTAAAACTTTTTGATACTCTACATACTTTACGAGGGTTAATTAATTTAGCGACAGGGACTTCAGAGGCGCTCGGCAACCAACTACCTGTTGCTTTATCGGTCGGTTATCTCGCCTTGTCTTATGCCCCGTTAAATATTGTAACTCAACACTCATTTCGAAAAATTTCGCACTACAGATGCCCAATATTAACTAAGCTGCACAATGTTTGTTATTATAAAAAATCCAAATAGAAAAATATATTTTTTTAATCAAAGTTTTATTAATTATTATAGGCCATATCACTTTAGTTCATTATTCATTTATGTACTCCTTGAGTGTTATCTACCGTGGAACCGATTATAGGCTCAAATATATTCATCTTGAATTCATTCCCCTTCTTCGTTTTAAAATCGTAATAGTTATTTTCATTTTGGTTTATGATATTTTTCAGATAATTTAACAAAACCATCACTTACAGCGACAGAAAATACCATGTATAATTTTTTATTTTAAAAATTCGTTGACTTTTATGAATGAAGTATTTGTGCCAGAAAAATTGTAAGTTTGCAAAAACATATTTTAAAATATATTAGGTTTTATTATGTACAACAACATGTATTATGTATAACCAAACTTAAAAAAAACGCTTTTTAATAGAAACAGAATTTCATTTTCTCAAAAGCTCCTACTAATTACAATATATAACTTAAATGTCATGTAGCTGGATATAATATTATTGTGTTAATTCCAAATGAGTTATTCTGACATATTTACTTAACAATTATTTACATCCATATTTTCTTTTGAAAAAAATTTAAGTTTTTAATTGAAAACTATGGACTGTACCAACCACTGTTATACATTCTAGTTACCGCCATTCAGATGCCTGGTTAATACATTTAACACCGTCAGATATAAATAAGGAAAATCGTACGCCATCTCCTTCGATCAGCTCTGAATACGCAACTGGAATGCCAAAAGTTGTGCNATTTACATCCATATTTTCTTTTGAAAAAAATTTAAGTTTTTAATTGAAAACTATGGACTGTACCAACCACTGTTATGCATTCTAGTTACCGCCATTCAGATGCCTGGTTAATACATTTAACACCGTCAGATATAAATAAGGAAAATCGTACGCCATCTCCTTCGATCAGCTCTGAATACGCAACTGGAATGCCAAAAGTTGTGCTCCGGAAGTCAGGATGCGGAAATATTTAGAAGGGCAGATCATCGCTCCCAGTGTAAGTCGACGACTTCCGTTTCACTGTCACGTGATTTCGGCTAAAGGCTGTTCACGCTAAAGTGAGCAGTTTTCAAATCAGCATTTGAAAAATGTCGCTACCATTATCTACGTATATTTTAACGGGCACACTGGCTGTCACGCGTCCAGTAAATTTGGCGACAACGGATAGAAAGTAGTCGCATGTGTCAACGTTAAATCACCGACGTTAAGTAAACATATATTAATACTGAATGTTTTTATTTTACTTTCTGCTTTTTTTATGCATATATGTGTGAGAATAAAAACGTTTATAAAATATTTGCTTTTCTTAAAAAAAAATTACTGTGGCCCTTGACCGACACACGAATAAAGTGATATAGATCATGATAACTTTCATTGTACATATGGCGGAAGAATACTCATTGTGCAAACATTTAGATCTTAAACAGGTCTTTCAAAAGTGCTAATTTTACCTTTATCCGCCTATACCACAGGAAACTGGCTTCTCGGAAGCGGCCTAGAGGATTCTTACATCCCAAATTCTGACTCACTAGGACCAGGTAGTGGTAATGTAATGCAATGAAGAAAAGTTGAATATTGACTGGCCCTAGAACACCAACATGTCAGTACACTATACTTATTATTTTATTTTTCTCCACGAATGAAAATTCACGTAGAAAACCAAACTATAATTAGTCTACAATTACATATTTACTATACATGTAAATATAGCAAGCTGTCAGCTTTTTTCACAGCTTTAACTCGTAAATTGATACATAATATGTAACTGAAATTTTAATTGATCTGTAAATCCTATTGTATAGCTGTACGTATCATTAAACTTACTTTCCTAAAATATATTTTAATTGCAAGTCTATAGCGTCAAGCATGTGTGTGTAATTTTAATCACGTTATTATAGTATTTATTGTACTGCTTCGTGTAACTTCACAGTAAAGTATAAAAAGTATAAAGTATAAAAAATTTCTTGCAAACTTTGTAAACAGTAATGAATGTATTTTACCTATACTTTGTATGAAAATAATACCACATACCAGACTGAATATATAGGAGTGTTGAACGTCGCTTAAAAACAAGGTTGGGAAATTCCCAACAAATTCGATTATTTTCTGAGGAAACGTCGGAATGATAACACAGATTTATTGAAAAACTTTAACAGTAGATTTTTTCACTATGCGTATATACTGATGTGGAAAATTTGCAAATAATTTCTTAGAGTGTAGTTTTTAAGTGAATTATCACAAGGTGATATCGTACGACACTACATGTTTTCGCAAATTACACAAAAAACATAGTAAAAAACTCAGAGATTTTGGAGTACTATGTTAATATAAATACAGAAAGATTTATTAGGTACTGTGTACAGTAACACTGACATTAATGTTTTTATACAACAATTAAGTGCCATCAAAATTACACAATTTACGAGTTAAATACTACAAGTGTCAGAGAACTGTATTATTCTTGGATTCGTAAAAACGGTTGTGTCAAAGTACAAATGCTGCAATTGATATCGTAAATTACGTATGTGGAAACGTACACTTAAGAGATTTATGTTAGTGTTATTTTCAGCCAGGATATAATTTAAATTTGCGTGTACAGAATTTTTGAAAAATTACATAGTGTAAGATATACTGCTACACCTACATGAATGTGGGCAATATGCAGCGACAGCGTTTAACTAAAATGAATTAATTTGAATATACGTATCATTATAAGGATATTCTGTGTTTTATATGCATTCAAAATATTTTATTTGTTATATATAAATTATTTTTAATAAAGGTAACAATTTTATTTGTTATTGTCAATTAAATAGTCTTTAATTTACCGCTGGCATTAAGAAAATTTGTGTAAAATTACAAAGATTGAAGCTGCTTTTTATAAACAACGCAAATGCAATTTGAAATTACCGAATATGGTATTTTTAAATTTACACTTATTTTATAGTTTAATAAAATCAAGCAACTTCTCTACGATCTGCTGTGCCTGCAGAGTTGATATTGTTATTTGTGCTTGAATGTGGTCTACAAACAATCTTAGTAACTATACTGTGCCAGGAACTGTGTAAAAAGAAAATGCAATTTATTTTCTATCAGAGTGATTTAATATCTTACATAAATGTCTACCGTTGGAAACAAAATATGTTATTTAGATGAATGTTCAAGTAGATTTTAAGAGAAAGTATTTTTGCAGTTGGTCTCTTCCTTTTTTTTTTTAAGGTTAGGTATCTGGGAATTGTCTAATATATCCTATTGACGTCCGGGAGAAAGTTTAGAATTTATGATTATGGTTTTAGCTCTCGTTGACGGCGTTTGGCCAGTAACCGCGTAGGGTTGAGTGGCACTTCTGCCACGGACGTGAAGATAGCGAAGCGAGTTGTTTTTACCCGGAAAAATGTGAATTCGCCGCAATAGGGGACCTGGGAAAGTTTCGAATGCGGCCTCCCATCCAGTGAGTGCCTGCAATTATCGAAAATAAAGGCAACCTCGGCATAGCGACTATTGTAAAGCTATTATGTTTGTGCGTACATTCGCACTTAATACCATCCTCAATTGTTATATTGAAATGCCAGTGGAATTTTGGTTTTTTTTTTTTTTTGCACTCGTGAACGCAAACAACGTGAAGAATTTTCGAATAGCAGTGGTCATGTTCATTGTTTTAGAATTCCTTGCACTTGTAAGATCGGCGAACAATTTTTAAATCAAAACAATTGATAACGGTTGTGCCAAATTATCAGTATTTAAATTGAACTCTTTACAAATTATTTGCGATAATTGAAAATGAGATAGCTTATAAGTCAAATAAAATTATGATTTTACCAAAATTAATTTTCTTCAGAACTCCTAAGTGACGAGCAGTTCCTTTAATTTCTTGACACTTCTATTTTTTCTGTAATGGTTTTCATAAATTATTTGATCGGTATTTGGTTTATGTAATTTTAAGGATGATAAATGTATTAAAAATAACAATAAATACTTCACTGAAAATGTGCCCTCCAACAGTCATGGTTGCTCGTGTAATGTTTTACCTGAATACGATCGCTTTGAATATTTTTGATTCATGAGGTTATCTTACATATAGATAGAAAACCTAAGGATTAAATCATTTCGGATACTCTAATACATATGATGAAGTTTTTTATCTTGGTTTGCTCGGGGAACAAAAGTAAATTTTATAGTATTTTTGTAGTAAAATTCGTAGTACATTCGTAGTTATATAAATGAAGACTTCGCATAACCAATGACAGAGCTGCTTTTTTTTTTGGGTCAATTTTCTATCTCGTGGAGATCCGAGAATTCGTATCCTAAAAATAGTTATTTGTCTTATAACTAAAGCATAAGAAGTTGAATAAATGCGAAACTAGCTTAGTTCACTAGTTACTAAGTATTATGTCCCTTTCCTAAGTCATTAAAAAAAAATTTTTAATAACAATATTTTATTATATGGCTTAATTCACAATGATTATGAGAAAGCATGTTTTTCCTTGATTAACTTAAACATTTTATCCTGTAGAAAAATTTATCGTGAATATGAGCCTTCATAGAGTAACAAATATTTACTTCATACATTTTAACATTTCTTGCGGATGCCCGAACTAGACAAGTGTTATCAGCTGTTATATTCAAGCATACATTTGTTGCTACAACACATCTTGTTCCCTAAAAAAAACAATTTTAATGCAGCAAAATAATTTTTCTATATCTAAAAAGTGTGCATTTTAATTTGCTACACTTTTTCGGATCAAGAAAAAAATGCTTTGAAAATTTGGTTCTCTGAAATCTACAGAATATATTGACTGTTTATACGAAAATATTTTGTTGAGACAATTCTTTCTCTCGATGTTTACGTAACATATGTTGGTAAGGTAACATTTTTCTGACCATTCACTGTGGATACCAATGATGTATCATTCACTTCATTTACGTAATTAATATGGGTATACCAATACATTTGCTGCTGTAAGTAGTATACTGTGTACTTAGTAACTTTAGTGAGTGGCATGTGAATTACTGCCTATTGGAATTTTAACAAGTGTTTCTAATTTCAGATTATGCGAACAATTCTAGTCTCTTCACCGGTTATCTGAAAAGCCTTGCAGCTGTGCCGCTGGTGAGTTATGTTATTGTATTTTTGGTGTGGACGTGCTCAATCCAATTGTGTATAATTATTTATTTTTCCAGTTACTTGAAATTGCAGGTGTGTCTCCTCGCAGCTAATAATAGTGAATGACTCTCACGCTCTGATACATGATATCTTACATTAGTCAGAAGTTCAGTTACATTATAACTGATAAAGTAAGTGTATTCAAAAATGAATATGTTAATTGTACTTTAATAATCAATAAAATTAAATTAGTTAATACTCATCTTATATTATAGCTAAACAATATCCCAGTATAAATATATATATATATATATATATATATAATATTTTTCGTTTTTATTACCGTCAATAGTTATGGTTGTAGGCTACTCGTTCTGTCTATTGAATATATACAAGTAAGTACATGTAATACTACACAAGAATACTTATGTGTTAAAGTTTTGTTAATTTGACTGTTATATTGTTTTACGAGAGTAAAATACTGAAAGTAAGAAGAACCACTTAAATGTAGTTAAATTGTTATAAATATTAATTTTACTCACTGAAAATCTGAAAATATATCAGAGAAATTCAAGCCCAATTTAATCAAAGTTCTTTTCCAGCAATCTTTCTTTTTTTTTACATATACTCCCACATCTGTAAGACATATAAGTTTTCAAACAATTTTGTTATGAATCAACCCAATGCTAGTATTTATTTACAAGATATAGCTTATAATTCTTCAAAGTAAACACTATTACTTGAATTGTAGAGTAAGCTTCCGTACTGCGCAGAGTACAGATCACTCTATTAGACTAAATATACCAAATTTCTTGACATGTTTTAATTGTGTAGCTCATTCAAATAAGACCTAACAATATATACTGGATATCTCGTACTGATAATTAACCACCTGTCACAGTGCAGAGGTACTGTATTTACATACACGTGCATGATGTAATGAATAGCAATATTAGCTACTATTTTGCGACTAACGTTAAGTGCATATCACTTGCAGATGATAATAGTAACCACACTTCTTTTCTTTCGCCATACGTCATTCCATACGTTACTTTAAAAAATTTGCATTCGATAATTAATTCACTCATAAATAACGTATTATGACTATTTTTAATGTTTTATTGAAAATGTGATGTTTCTCCATTTAAGGCATTATATAGTTCTTGACTTGAGATATGGCTAAATTGACAAGTCCTGATAAAAAAAAACAGCACCAGTAAGAGGGACTCGAGTTTACTTTGTTGCTACAAAACAATTTCAGATTACATTTTCCATTACCAAAGTATTTGATATTATTTGTCTAACTATCCAAGGATACCTAAGATGATATACATATACGAGATGTATAAAAGAAGTAACGAGTGACAAAGACAACAAACAAACTTTCCAAATTATTAATTATTAAAAATTATATTGAGTCGAGGGATTACAATCGCAGAATGCCCAGTAGACGCAATAATATTTTTGTCTGGTTATAAAATGAATTTAAACATGACGTCATACATAACTTCTTTGTAACCAGAAATTATTTGCATGGTTATTCGAAAATATATTCACATAGTGACAATACAGAAAAGTTGAATTCTTCTTTCAGTGGGAAAGGATAACAAGATATGATTAATCACAAGTACCCCAAGTCAGAGTTCGTGAAATGTGTTATATTCTAAAGATGAGGTAATATTGTACCTATATAAAAACCGTGGTGGCTGAGCGGTTAGCCCCTGCTCGCCTCCCACCAAGGAAAACCGGGTTCAATCCCCGTTCATGTCACTCCCGGATTTTTGCAAGTGGGAATCGTGTCGGACGATGCCGCTGGTCGTCGGGTTTTCTCGCGTATCTCCCCCTCCCCGTCTCTTGCATTCCGATGCTGCGGCATTCTCATCTCGCTTCATCTCATCCGTCCCGCGGAAGGCAATAGGAAACCAGCGTGGTATCATCCTGCCTGATTGCCTCGGTCGCGACGTGGCCTCCATTCCCACCTTGTCACCACGGTCCCGACCCACCTTCTGGCTGCGGACTCCTACAAACACGCACACCAAAGTAACAAGGACGCAACGACGTGCGGCAAAATGTACACCTCAGCCAAGTAAAGTGAAATAATAAGTACTTTTAAATAATGTCAGTGCAAAAGTACTAATCCACCATGCTGGGGCATGTAAATAAGACTGCAATCATGACAAACCAAAGTTATCATACATTTTTGCATGCTAACACTTATATTTGTTGCCGAGACTACTGTACGATATTGATATTAATACACTGTTCATTTACTGTTGTTATTTTTAATTTTATTAGCAACTTTACATTTCCTTCAAAATTTTTTCATTGAAACGGACAACCAAATAGAGCCATAATGTAATTATCAATCAAGCAAATTACAGCCGTATGAGAAAACATGCGTTTTGTAATTAGAGAAAAGTTTGCAAAACTATAGCAGATGCGCCAAAAGCTGAAAAAAAACACCCTTTTAAATCCGAATACTTAACAAATCCAGTGAGATAGCTGACTGGTTGGTTGTAAGTTGTCAACAAAAAATGTTCAGATAAATTCGCTAACAAGCGTCTAGAAACAGTACCATGTCGATATTGTTGACGTCCACAANATAGCTGACTGGTTGGTTGTAAGTTGTCAACAAAAAATGTTCAGATAAATTCGCTAACAAGCGTCTAGAAACAGTATCATGTCGATATTGTTGACGTCCACAAAATCTAATTATATTTATGACATTATCGAAAATTCATCGGCAATTAAATTTGAAGTTATAGTGTGATAAGAACTTGAATAATAAAGGGACGTAATTACTCAGAATAATAATAAAACTAAGTGTATCCCTACATGAGTGAAGTTTATGTATAGCCTGTTCGGCATTAATTAGGAAATTTTGAAAATGCTCTTTAACGTGCTGTTTCTGAAACCACTTTGAATACTTTCACCATTATGGTTGCACTGACATGTACCTCATAACTTCATTCATGCGTCGATAAAATGTATCTGTAAGATTGTATGAGACGTAAATATGTCACGGACGAGCTAATCTTACTGTCATGTGAATACCGTAAACATAAAATAAATTTAATGAACTTATTTCTGATTTCACAATGCCTGCTTAAAGTATTAATTAATTGGTTACAGGATAAATGTAAACAGAAGTTTTAATCATTACCTCATAATATTTCTTGACATTTGCTGGCAAATAAACTGCTGTTTAGCTACTAAGGACTGTAAAGCTAAATCTGACAACCATGCAGTGACGTTTTGGTTCGCGATTGGCTGCTGTTCGGTCGTTTCTTATTATCATGGTATATTCAAATAACTTGCTTGATTTGAAATGAGCAAATATTTTGTTTCTTTGAACAATCTGCAACAAAAATTAATGTAAATAGGGGCACCATTTCGGGAGTCTTTTTTCGAAAATACAGCTCCAGCGTTCGTATACAAAACTTATGTGTCAATGGGAATACCAGTGCTGTTTAATATGGTTGATACAACGTAATGTTGGTATAAACAATCTCATTAATACAATTTCGAGTGAAAACAAAAAAAAAAACACACCAAACTGAAAAAGGTGTGTAGGGGTTAATACTATACACAATGTATATCACATTGTGTTCTTTATAAATAAGTGACATTGGTAAGTCAGCTATTATAACCGCAGACTTGTAAGACATCGCTACGGATTCAAGTAGCGGTAGAGTTGACAACTTTGTTTTACGTTTTACTAAACTGCATATTTTGACTGAACATAACACTAACATAACGAAAATTGTTATTAATTTAAGTAATGGTTTATGAAAATGTATTCCCTAATAACACTTCCTTTCTTCAGTTTCAGANCGAAAATTGTTATTAATTTAAGTAATGGTTTATGAAAATGTATTCCCTAATAACACTTCCTTTCTTCAGTTTCAGGCGTTGCAAGGTAGTTCTAAAAGGAAGCAACATTTACTAGAAGCGTTTTATTTTCTGACGTGCATAGTTAAGGCACAACAAATTAAAATACATCTTAACATGNCGAAAATTGTTATTAATTTAAGTAATGGTTTATGAAAATGTATTCCCTAATAACACTTCCTTTCTTCAGTTTCAGACGTTGCAAGGTGGTGTCTAAAAGGATGCAACATTTACTAGAAGCGTTTTATTTTCTGACGTGCATAGTTAAGGCACAACAAATTAAAATACATCTTAACATGTATATGTTCTTGACGTGCGTAGTTTATGCACAGTCTAAAGAAAATGAACTAATATGTGTTGGTCGTGCGTACAATCAAAAGGAAATCAACGAATAATTTTGTTATTCTGGCGTGCATACCTAGTTTACGGGCAATCAAACGGAAGTCGGGTGTACTGTAAATACCGGTATGGTGTGAGAGAACCACCGTGAACTGAGATCTGGGAACACTCATTCGCACACAGAACTCTTCGTTGTATTTGAAATGTCAACCATCCTGTATCAGACACGACTTTACTCTCCTTCTCATGTTCGCGGTTTCTCGGCGGACCTCAGCACCGCTGAAAAATCCACATACTGCTCTGATTCTGCCTTTCAGGTCTTCCGTCGTTTTTGGCCGCACTTGGTAGACGATGTCTTAAATTCTCCCCCACGAAAGAAGTAAATTGGGACCAACTTTTGAGAACGTGGTGGGAAAGGTACAGGAACCATTTGTCTACCGCCTGGGGAATAATATGTCAACAATTAGCCGAGCTCTGCGTGCAAAGTGAGCAGGGCAGCCATTCTGTTGAAGCCACAGTGTTAATCTCAGAGCGAGAGAGACATCTTCCATCAGGTGATACATAATTTGCTCTGGGAAGTCTCCATAAACTGCACCATTCAATGGCCCTTCAAAAAAATATGGTCCTATGACACGATGTCCGTGATGACCACACCAAGTATTAACGCTCCATACATGCTGGTTATATACTAGACGTAGCCAATGTGGGTTGACTGCAGACCGATTACGGGTATCATATACGTTAAAGTCACTATTCCTCTTGAATGTGGATTCGTCAGTCCACAAATGCTGCGTTGGAAAGCACAGCACTAGCTCAGGCACCAGTTGCAGAAATCAGTGCACTTAGGAAAGTCGTTTACGCAAAGTTCTTGGTGCAGGTGTACATGGTAGGGATGTAAAAGATTATTATCAGCTGGAATTCTACACACTGTACGTTGGGTCAATCCTGAGTCGCGGGCAATCGCCTGTGTAGTATTATGATAATTAACTACCATGGCTGCAAGTTCATCAACAGCCCTCTCGTCTCTAACAGATTGTCTGATGCGACGACGTTTGTTGCGTGTCGGTTGCACTAGCCCGGTTGTGCGCACGTGACATGCAAGACTCTGGAAGACATTGTACAAGTGATGGATTCGCCGTGGGTATCTCTCTGTGTACAAACGTGCAGCTGTTCTGCAGTTCCGACGACATTGTCCTTGTATCATCAGCATGTCAAACGCTTCTTCTTTTGTAAACGGCATTCCATTGAGATAGCAACACCACAGACAGACTATTTCGGACACTGAAACAACACACACGCAAGAAATGGTAGCAATATAAAACGAATGACTATCAGAATGAACGGACTTTTGATTGTCAGTTACCGTGCATGCAAAACCGGCAGTGCCTGTAAGTAGTTGATAGCTTATCTGCTTGCTGTGTTAAGCTGCCTTATTCACCGCTTTTGCTCGGAAACAGTCCACTAATACCTAGTGAATGGGTCCGTGCAGCACGACACACAGACCACTGCTAGTATTATAGCTCGCACTCCAACCGGAAATACGCAATGACGCATGGTTTAGTTAATGATGTTTCCTTTTTGACTTTATATCCAACGATAGCTTATAGGACCCCAGTTCACATTGGAAATGTCAGCGCTCCCTCCCTGTGCCAATACTTTCAGTATATTCTGGTGACTGAATTGTTACCATTCTATGCTTCATATAGGGTATAGTAANTACGTCTCACATCGGCAAGAGGTGAAAACGGCTAATAAAGACTAGCTCATAGGCTTATGCCACAAACCTCTACATCACGATGCAAAAAGCCAAATTTACTATAATTTTATTAAGTATATAACATTACCACATCGCGAAATAAAATATCAGCGGTAAAAAAAAACCTTACCCGCAACGGCGGACGAAATTATTTCATCCCAAGATGAAAATCGATGCAATAAAATATAAAACAAGTCAACTACATGCTGTATGGCGAGAAAACGAAGAAGGATGAAGCACGAGCGAGCGGTAGTGTATATTTATATTCTGTGGCATGATCCGAACTTCATTGTTTTGTGCTACCATTCTATACAAATGTCAAAGTGATCCAGAAATATGTTAGAATACATCTGAAGTGATAAGATTTTACTCTCTATTAATTACATAGACAATTAATTCAAGTAAAGAAATATATTCTTAAAACAAGGAACATGAGAAAATTACCAGATTAATGTCCAGACATTATATTCATTGCAGATAAAGAAGCTAGTTTTTAAAAACTTATTTATGGAGAGTAAATAAAAATAGCAAGCAGAAATAATGCACGTTGCCATTAAAAAAATTGGCAAGACACCAGTTTATACAAATTGAAAGAAATTAAGAAAATTACAAAATTATCTTGAAACAAGTCCTAACAATAATGGCACAGTTTTCTGCCAAACATTTCAGGTGAAAGGAAAATTACAATATAAAAAACCAAACGTTTATTCTAGTTACAAGTAGGCCTCTAACATCTCATTCTGTTGAAAGATTTACACGTGTAGGCTAATTGAATGGTCTGTGAGTAGTGCCTCAGATTTATAAACCAACGCATCGGGTTTAAATCTCGAATTGATTTGTCGTACGGATCCTAATTTTTACTGAAGACTGTATGACTCAATATAACACTACGATAACGGAAATTCTGATTACAGCAACACCACAGTCAAACTACGTCAATCTTTGATAACATGAATTTAGCATGCTTTAGCAACAATATGGAATTTTATTTTATAAATAATACAGTGTTTCATTCGAAAATGTGCTGTTTGGTTAGTGCAAACAAATACGGCGAAATATTTTACATTGTTCCATAAATAGTATATATGATTGCCATATACACTTGTTTCCGATATTGTTTCCCTCTAATATTCCCTTTTCTCTATGAAAGAAAGCATATTTTAATTGAAATCATTTTTCTTTATAATTTCCGCACTATGATACGGGGATGTAAATACCAAAATAGTTTCTTATTCATTATTTGGCTGGTTCATAAATATGGCCAGTAACAGCCTTGATAGTAAGGCACTTGCTTATAGTTTATATTCCCAAGAATTTTTATAACAAACAGTAGAAAATAAACGACGATACGTTTTAAACTAGTTCCTCTGAGCGACAATTATCTGATGATGAAATATGGCGTTAAATAATTATTAACCACTTTTACAAGTAGAACTATAAAGTCACATACATNTGGTTAGTGCAAACAAATACGGCGAAATATTTTACATTGTTCCATAAATAGTATATATGATTGCCATATACACTTTTTTCCGATATTGTTTCCCTCTAATATTCCCTTTTCTCTATGATAGAAAGCATATTTTAATTGAAATCCTTTTTCTTTATAATTTCCGCACTATGGTACGGGGACGTAAATACCAAAATAGTTTCTTATTCATTATTTGGCTGGTTCATAAATATGGCCAGTAACGGCCTTGATAGTAAGGCACTTGCTTATTGTTTATATTCCCAAGAATTTTTATAACAAACAGTACAAAATAAATGACGACACGTTTTAAACTAGTTCCTCTGAGCGATAATTATCTGATGATGAAATATGGCGAATTTATTAATAATTGGTGAAAATGTTCATCTTGATATTTCAGACATACATATATTACATCCATAGTCGAAGAGTCCAAATATTTTTCTTTATATGACGTCTCAGTCACTTACACAAAATGAACATACATCTGGTTTATGCACTAACGTGCCAACGTGCCATCTTCCAGTACTGAAATATCTTCTTAATTTAAGAATTGTAGAACTAAATAATATTATTTCATTCCTTCTTGCAATTACTAATGTATATTGCATAAAATGGAAAATCTTAACGCAGTTTGTAAAGTATCATTTCACTTGCAGGCTTTCTGTGAATATGCAGTCTTCTGTTGTGTTTAGAGACCACAATCAATATAATAATAATAGTTTAATAGTAAAATAAAACATNTGAATATGCAGTCTTCTGTTGTGTTTAGAGACCACAATCAATATAATAATAATAGTTTAATAGTAAAATAAAACATTAATTTAATTTTAGAAATGTAAGTAATATTATTTACAGTTATTTTGTCACTATAAAAAAAAGTGACAGGATATCTGTTTGCAGTCAATGTGCTACCAAAAGTAAAAGCGGCACTACCAAAGCAGACGGATATCAGTGTACATTTTTGCAAGTGTGAATACACTTATATAAAATACGCTTTCACAGAGAAACCGTTGTTAGAATAAAATCACCGGTCGCAATCCACTGCACGAAACTTAATTTTCTACGCCTTAAGCAAAGTAGTTTGAAATAAATATTACAGTTTCTTCGGAAATCTCTGCATTGTATCATAGATCATTTCTTTAATGGAAACCGACAATTCCCAAATTTAAATAATTCATTATTGCATACGCTAACTTACATTTTAATAACTGTAATTTTCAAGTGCATATACGTTATTTGCTGGCCCGAGTTTGAATCGCAAATCGTCAAAACTTTCCACTGTCCACTCGCTATCTGTCCGTTCATCGCCGTTCCACGTAACTCACTCTTCGNTCGCAAATCGTCAAAACTTTCCACTGTCCACTCGCTATCTGTCCGTTCATCGCCGTTCCACGTAACTCACTCTTCGCGTATTTTCCGTACGCACAGCTTACAGGAATTTTGCCAGCTTCTCGCTTGATTCCGTTTACGATCTCCGTGCCAGCAAATAACAAGTCTATCGGGGCCTATATAAATAGCTTTAACCGTAATATTTGGACTATTCGTGGGTAATTGTATGACTAATTATCCTAGTACCAAATCAAATTTAACACGTCATCAGAATTTCCCTTTTTCGAGTCTTACTCATAGAGACTACCGACACTATACCGTATGTGTTTATTTCTGCGCTACAAAGAAAGCCAAAATCCATAATTTTTCTTGCCGTCTTATAAATTGTTTCTTATATTCGTTAAAGTCCCAGAACTCGAATTTCGACCAGACTAGCATCGCGCGACCTAGTAAAAATATAAAGTTGTGATCCTCTAACAGGTGGTAATGTGAACCGTAATATTTATATAAATATTCTTATTTAAAGTTAAGCAAAGAAGAGATTTGTTTTGATAGTTTCGTGAAGACGGCCTCACACTGAGAAGATAGCAATTCCTGACTTCGACACGCCATTGCCCTGCACTTAACCGGCTGCAAAGCTGGTATATGTTAAAGAAAATAAAAAAATATTTAGTAGTACATAACTGCGGTCACAGTGGAACATTCTTATAGATGTCAACGCGGACAAGTTAAGAAAATTGCATAAATACGTTGGTATCCAGGCAAGGGAATAACCCAACACTCATAGTAGCATAGTTTGTAAAACAAAACTTTGAAGTGCCCGCGGATATCCCCTCCCGGTGGCACAGTATTCGGGTAAAACTACAGTGTGTAACGCTTGGCAACACATTGAACTGGTTCTGTCTATGAACCCAAACTGAGGATAACACCCCTCAAGACGCAGCTTCAACTAGTCGTGCGGCTTGCAGCTTCCCGTCATAACATTCAGCTTACAGCGAATTTAATTTTAGTTTAGTCATATATTGCATCTGAGTGGCCTGGCATGGCTTGGACCTTCCTAGCCAACAGCTAATACGTGTTTTTATTGTAGTTATGTATAATTCAATTTAATCCCATCTCTCTTTTTTTTTTGGCACAACTTCAGTTAACTTATTATACATTTTTGCTAGTCAAAAATATATAATTGTAAAAAATATGAAATTTTTTTCACCCAGATGACTGGGGAGGGGAGAGACAAGGGGCGGCTCTTAACAGCGAGGTGTTGAGAGCCGAAAGGGGGTTAAGTGAGGGAGTATGGAGCAGTGCCGAAATGTAGGGACGAGAGAAACGGGAAATTCCCGAGAAAACCCGCCAACCAGCGCCATAGTTTTCGCATGTGGGAATCGTGGCGATTCCCACATGCGAAAATCCGGGAGTGACCCCGCCAGGAATCGAATCCGGTTGGCCGAGATAGGAAGCGAATAGTCTGACCACTACACGACCACGGCCCCTATATGACTCACAAATTCCTTCTTTAGTGTTCCGAGGCAATTGCAGAAAACGGCCACAAAATTGCTAGCTAGCCAATTTTTTGCATATGACTACACAAATGAAATTATCAGTAGCCTAATTTCGCATGCAAAGCACTAACACAACGCAACCCTCCACGCCTCCAGTTTTTTTGTCAGCCACCCCTGTCCCATATTCACGGAAATATATATTGGATGTATATCACTACTGGGAGTGGGACAACATCCCTGCTCCCTGTCGTATAAATTAAAGAACCTTCCCATACGTCCCAGGCGGAGAGCGATTTTATGTCCGCAAGAGATATTATCCTTGGTTCTCACGCGCATGGAAACGAATTAAACGTGGACGTGTGCAAAAATACTTGCTCGGCGGATTTACGACACGTCAAGCGGGACCGCAATAAAATTAGCGTGACGTGCCACGGTGGATAAATCCGCGTTCTTCCCCTGCCGTCACTGCAAAACGCTATTAAAGCAGTCGCAAATTTTTCTTCGTAACGAGCGTCGAGCGATGACANCCTGGCATGGCTTGGACCTTCCTAGCCAACAGCTAATACGTGTTTTTATTGTAGTTATGTATAATTCAATTTAATTCCATCTCTCTCTTTTTTTTGGCACAACTTCAGTTAACTTACTATACATCTTTGCTAGTCAAAAATATATAATTGTAAAAAATATGAAATTTTTTTCACCCAGATGACTGGGGAGGGGAGAGACAAGGGCGGCTCTTAACAGCGAGGTGTTGAGAGCCGAAATGGTGCTAAGTGAGAGGAGTATGGAGCAGCGCCGGAATGTAGGGACGGGGGAAACGGGAAATTCCCGAGAAAACCCGCCGACCAGCGTCATAATTTTCGCATGTGGGAATCGTGTCGATTCCCACATGCGAAAATCCGGGAGTGACCCCGCCAGGAATCGAATCCGATTGGCCGAGATAGGAAGCGAATAGTCTGACCACTACACGACCACGGCCTCTATATGACTCACAAATTCCTTCTTTAGTGTTCCGAGGCAATTGCAGAAAACGGCCACAAAATTGCTAGCTAGCCAATGTTTTGTATATGACTACACAAATGAAATTATCAGTCGCCTTATTTCGCATGCAAAGCGCGAACACAACAACTCCACCCTCCACGCCTCCAGTTTTTTTGTCAGCCACCCTGTCCCATATTCACGGAAATATATATTGGATGTATATCACTACTGGGAGTGGGACAACATCCCTGCTCCCTGTCGTATAAATTAAAGAACCTTCCCATACGTCCCAGGCGGAGAGCGATTTTATGTCCGCAAGAGAAATTATCCTTGGTTCGCACGCGCATGGAAACGAATTAAACGTGGACGTGTGCAAAAATACTTGCTCGGCGGATTTACGACACGTCAAGCGGGACCGCAATAAAATTAGCGTGACGTGCCACGGTGGATAAATCCGCGTGCTTCCCCTGCCGTCACTGCAAAACGCTATTAAAGCAGTCGCAAATTTTTCTTCGTAACGAGCGTCGAGCGATGACAATCGAGTAGCAGTCACGCGTTGTAGTTACTCGTGCAAACACGAAAGATCCAAGGTCATGAAATTTATATAAATGACTTACGAAAGTCGATATAATTTTTAATTGGGGGGCGTTTAGTTCTAATTTAAATTATGCTCTGTGAATTATTAATACCTACAAAATAATTAGTAACTACGTAGCCTATTTAAAGATTATGGTTGTTTTTGCAATTTCAAATAAATTTATCTTTACCTCTGCTGTTACAAATAAATAAGCTATTTTTACAAAACACAGTATACGTATGGTTTGTACAGCAATTAATCTAAACCAAGGGAATTATTCTAAGATATATCCTATTCTGTATCGAAAACACATTATTGTTTCACAAACACACACACAAGTTCGGATGTTTGTAGAACGGATGCGTTAAGAAATATAATGGGCGGCAAAAATGAGTAACCAGATAAAAATTCAAACATGCGTAAAATGTTTTTGTTGTTATTGCGTGAGATGGGAGCGCAAATTGGCACAAACTTAGGACGTGTTCGAATTGGCACTTTTAGTTCACTAAAAGGTCACGTTACCAGAATTAGTCGAGTATAAATTATGACGTATTTGGCATTTTAGTTATTAGTTTTCAGTATATAACGAAATTTACTAAAATACTAACTTACCAAATCAGAGCCATCTTTGAACAAATGACTATTGACGGCGTCCGAATTGAATGCTTCTATAATACAAAAAAAGAAAATTATCAATTCGAACACGGCCTAAGTGTAAAGTTGTATGAAAAATATTAAGATATTTAACAACATCGTAAGCAGCACTGTTATGTGCTACCGCATTTCAGCTTACGAAAACATCAAAATACTAGCGATTGTCATTATAGAAATACTGTATACAGAAATACAGGATATGGTCAAATTTCTCGGGTGACAAATAATAGCGCCACTTCATGCGTCTTTGTCTCCTAATAAGGACATTTAAATACGCTTCTACTCTATAGTTACATAAGTTATTTTAACAGGCATGTGTTTCAAATACGTGTAAATTTATTAATTTTAATTAATGGAGATGGAAACTGAAAATTAATGTCTGACTGGTGAAATATTTACTATAGATACATAGGTAAAAATATTTGTTGATTCTTTTTATTCATATAAATCGGACGAAGGCATTCAAGTATTATTTGATACTGGGATATTCGATTTGCTATTTTTGTAATCAAGTTTCTTGGTAAAACAAAGTTAACTAAATGCTGTAGGTTTCAAGTCAGTAGGTCTTTAATTGATTATAGGCCCAATATTTCTCCTGAACCAACATGAAAAGATGATTGCATGTAATCAATGCCGTTTATTTAAGCGTCATATTGAAGATGAAAGATTTGATTAAGAATTATCCATACCTTTGCTGAACAAAGTTGAGTGTGGTAAAAAAATCACTATAAAGTGGTATGTATGCTTCCAAGTTTCAAACAAATTTGAGAATGCTGAAGTACTGTAAACTGATTTTGGTACTCAAAGATCAGAAATATAAGGCATTTTCTTGTCAAAGTATGTATCTTTTATTACAAAGATTTAGGATGTATATCGTCCAAAATAATCGAAGGCTGTAATTAATTTCCATGTTCATGTCATGACTATGCTAAGTTATCCAAAACTATGAATTTGAAGAGAGTATAATGCCTACGTGAAATGCAGTCGAAGAGCGCAAGCGATAGTTAAATATAATTTGCAAAATGTTATTGTAAACTTCTAAACACAAAATTAGATCAACAATAATTATATAACAACCAGTGGACAAATAATACTGCCACAGTGTAATTTATAGTGTAAACCAAGTCTATACTTAGCTGAACTAAAAGTCTAGCTACTGTCTTAACAGTGTATTTATAATTATAAGTTACGACGGTGCCTACCAATCCGGCAGCCGCCAACTTCAAATGGGAAATCAATTTTTAACAAAATTCCTTCTCACTGCTTCAATTTTAAAGATAACTTTTCTACGTGAAATTTCTTAAAGAATGTTGCTACGTTAAGACATATTGCCAATTGTTTTGTTTAATTTAACTTTTTTTCTAAAATATAATACTGAAATTTACATATAACAAAAAAATAGGAATAAATATATATATNGTTTAATTTAACTTTTTTTCTAAAATATAATACTGAAATTTACATATAACAAAAAAATAGGAATAAATATATATATATTTTATAATTTCATATAGCAGTATTTTCTGAGAAAGTCAAGTCAATTTTTTTTTGTTTGAAACAGTTATCTTTAAAATTGACGCAATGAGAAGGAATTTCGTTTTACAGTGATTCTCCTTTTGAAGTTGACTGCTGCCGGCTTGATAGGCAGGGCCGTTAATACTGTAAGTTTCTCCATTGAGACTAGTCTACCCTTGAGTTAGCGTAGTTAAACACATAAAGGCCGAGCATAAGAAACTGAAAAATACACTGCCACGGACAGTAAACACGTGCTGTGATCTGCCTCTGCGCAAAGTTCTTGAGATCAGTTTCTTTCGAGTGGATACAATTTGAATTTGTTAATGTAACTTAGCTCTACTGAAAATCACAATATAACAAATTCTCAGTGCATTTGCATTATATTTTTAAAATATTTACACATTACTTAATAAAAGTATGTAATTAACTGGAAGTACACATATTTAATTGAAATTCTATATCAATTTATTCGGTTCTATTACTTTAGATGTGTATTAGGTAAGTTACTTTTTACGCGTAACTTAATGAAAATTACTTATTAATATAATTTTAATTGGGTAAAATTACTTGCATGGAAACGTAAATACATTAACATTTTCTTTAATATAAAAACAGATTTTTTTTTTACTAAACATTTCAATTATGCATAATTTAGCATAACATCAGATAGATTTAACGGTGTTAAAAAATTAAGTATATGTGAGCAAGTCTAGCTGCTGCCAAAAATGTCGTACGTTAATAAACTTACTTCTTTTAAGAGTATTTCAGCTAAGATAGAGGTATTTTCTGGTGAAATTGATGGAATAACATTTATAGTTAAATCATATCGTCACAATATTAATTTCAACATTTGCAATTTAGATTTATGCAATGGAAACAATCCTGGAATATTACACTTTACCATTCCTATATGGAACAAAAGCAAGTTCTGACCTTTAAAAAAAATTTCCATTTTGACAGCCAAAAGTTTCATAGCAATTGATCTCGCAATTTACGGTCCTCTATGAACTTCTTACACAATTGCCTACGTGATTGTTCATTAGTTAAAACCTTGTTGTTACTTTTTCCCTTTTCCATTCGTTTGAATGTTAGAAGTGTTGCTGAGCGTACAAGTATGCACCTAAATTTACATGCCTTCGTAACATACAGTAGTGAAACTTAGATTTTTTCCATCACTATTTTGTACTTTTCCCCTATCATATTGTGTTTGCGTTTTACCCCCTAAGTAAACACAGAAGTATCTTAAATATATTTCAGTCACTGCTATACAATAATTCATTTGCGTTTATGGATATTTATTTATAACGTAATGTGTACACATTATATTAGCATGTGTAAGTTGCGGTCACGTTATAGAACACGAGATTTGCCTGTATTAGAAAAGGGGCTTGGGGAATCAACTGTTTTTTTTTCTATTAGCGGTGCAGCTAGAAATGTCGCCATCATCAGGACTGCGGAAGAGATGATGTGAATGAGTGCTGTTTGAATTTTCTCACGTGCTCGTAACTCAGAATCCGGTGACAAGAAAGCCTCTCAAGTACTTGGCAAATATGAACATTTCAGATCGATTTCCACAACAAATTCTTTTTAACCAGGTACTGAATTTACAGAATATACTTCAAACGACTTCTCAATACACTTCCGCATTTCCCAGAAATTCTCAATAAAATATTTTGTTTCGCATTTTTCTATGTTCCTTAAATGACAAACTTGTTTATAAGATATTCTTTATCATTTCCGTTTGGCGAGCTGGGGACCACGTGTCAATTTCAATTCCTTATCATTTGTTCTTTTCTTTTCTTCCAATATTCTTTCATTTTTTCACTGTGTTTCTTTTTTCTTTCTTCGCACCATTTTGACACAGGTTTTTTTCTCTCCAAGCTTGGAATCCTTTTAGTTTTAACTCTTTTTCCATAAAAAGTTTTATTTCTTTAGCTTCTTCTGCTTTTATGTTCCTCTCATTATAGAATTGAAATTTTTTTTACCAGAAATTATATATTTGGAAGTATATAGATATCTTCAGCATGACAAAGGATAAATCATATAGCCGAAAAAATTCTTAATTTGTAAACATTCACTGAATTAATTATTTTTTACTTTTAATTAACGAGAAGAAATTAGGTATTAATTAATGCAGGCAAGAACACGGGTAATAACACCTACAACCATAATTCACTTTGGACTTCATAGAATATTTTAAGTAATGCCGTTTCCCTTGTTGTTCATTAAATTAGTACCGAATATACACCGTGACATTAAGGACGCGAAAAATTCAAATTGGCTGGGATATGCCCTCATTAAAGTTAATGGAGCTTTGAATAAATCATCTTAAGCAAAACGTCATTACTACAATATTTCTGAAAAGTAGTTATGCATATTAACTGCGCTGTTTAGCCTGATAAATTGTGAAATATTCGACGCTGCCTAAGTTTGTTGCTGCATTTTTCGAATTTTATTGTATGAAAGGTTTTGAAAAACGATATCTGTGCACATGTTTAAACCCCAAAATAATACAAATTTCAGATTATTTGTCGTCAGGTAAGAGCATTCTAAAACTATAATATATGAAGTATCCCAATTATTGCCTTGACAGTTATACTTAAGTAGAGTGGCTATCACAATAAATAATAGTAGCTCTTATCTGAAAATGGCATGCTTAAACACCCAAGGTAGATCTCGAGAAAACGAATTCCCAGTTGTGTGCAGCCCGGCATCACGATATCACAACTCATCTCTGGATGGGACAGGCTATTTAGTAAGCTTATTTTGCTAGAGGCACTTCATTTTCTGCAAAGTTATTTGCCTAGAAATCATATGTGAAAGTTATGAAACGTATTTTCCATACAATAATACGTTTTTCGTGTACTGAAGTGTGTGAGAGAAGTGAGTGGCTTAAGACTTATTTCCTTTCTTTCATCACCTTTCCCTTCTCCTGGAATTTCCTTGTGTCTGCCAAGTTGCGGATAAAGATGAATGTTGGATACTGTGGGCAAATCCTAATGGAAAAAGTGGTAGTTTATCAGTTTTTTTTTCCTTTCATAAATGTGGTGGACAGATGGCATTGACGAGAGAGGCTAGCTTCGTGTTTATCTCCCTTTCGAGAGATTTTATGAACAAGAAAGTCATAACTGATATTTTCTCTTACATTAATATGTAATATTTACCACTGCTTTTATACCACACATCAGTAGCCTTTTCTCATCTTGCCTCCCTGCATTACGTACAAACATATAATTTTGACATCTGTGTTTATCTTAAAGAAATGAACGTAGCTAATGCATTCAAATAATATCTTAATTTTTTATGGTAATTTCTGTTTCTTGACCTCATTGATTCAAATCAATAAATCTCATTGACTTTACTCTGGGAGACTTGAAACTATCAATTTTAAGTAGTATTTCTGGAACCTGTTAACTGATTCAAAGCAAACGTGCCAGATTCGCAGTACCTAAAGTATGTAGTTGAACAATTTTGACTGTCGCGTATTCATCGCCAAATTTAAGGCAGCGGCCCATTTTATACATTGCAACTTTAAAAAAACTTTCTAGGCAATAATTGCATAAGAAAAGCAGAATAAACATTTATTTGTAATTGTCCCTATAAAAAACTTCAAACTTGAGGTAGTGCATACACTGGTACAAATATTAAATTGTTGTACTAAATAACTTATTCGAATAGTATTTGTTTAAACAGATAATATTTTGTTGACGCAACTATTCTTTTCTTCATCCAAAAATATACGTACATTAATTCCCTTAAACCAAATTAAACATTAAAAAAAAATTTTGTCAAACAACTATTTAATTATTTCGTCTTCATTTATATGTATTTAGTAACACAATCGTTTTTAAATTAGGTCATTCAACTTACTGGTTTGACTGTGGTAAACATAATATACACAATGGTAGAGTAAAACTTATTTTATTGGAGTCAATAAGCATGTAGTTATCTTGATTACTTGGAACAGTCTGATATTAGACCCTATTATCATGCTGGCACCACAAAATCAGCTTGTTCCAACACCACCATTGATTTGGTTTTATTCGACAAAATCTTTTTCCTTTTTCTAAGCGTTTCTTTACATATATTATATATGTATTACATATATAGGATTATTGAGCTAAGATGTTCACCCCAAATATCTTCAGAACAATTGAAGGTATGAATATTTGTATTTTGAATTCGTGAATAAAACCACGGGGGTCATACGACACCGTGTTATTAATTATTGAGATAACGATATCAGGTTTGGTTTATTAAATAGGAATATACCCAATAGCATAGCATGTTATTAAGCGGCGAGATCAGTGACATGATTATTTTGAAAATCTGACGAGCACTTTCGGAGATATAAGGTAGAGTTCATAGGTGTATGCATTTGACTGTAGCTGTGGCGGGGTAGGTTGCATCAGCCACTGGGATGTCAAGCGGAGAGTTCCTATACAGGTAACGCACGAGTTAGTGATACAGTAACACAGATCGAACGCATGCGAAAGGTCGTTTGTTGATGTTGTTGTTGATGTTACAGACAAATAAAACGTGTGTTTAATTTTGTATTCATAGCTGGATTACAATTAATTCACCTAGTGATCGTATATTTCCACGCCATTACAACATTGGTTGCGATGAGATGACTTGAGAGATTGGGGTGGCTCTTAACAACGAGGTCTTGAGAGCCGAAGTGGGCGAAATGAGGCGAGAATTGAGAAGCGCTGGAATGCAATTGTGGGGGAAACGTAATATCCCTGAGAAAACCCGCCTACCAGTGGCATCGTCCGGCACGATTCCCACTTGTGAAAATCCGGAAGTTTCTCGGCCAGGGATTGATTGAACCCGGTTCGCATTGGTAGGAGGCGAGCTGTCTAATCGCTCAGCCACCACGACCCCCAGTACTCGTCGGATTTTCAAAATAATCTCGACACCGAACTGTCTGCTTAGTAGCATGCTATGCTGTTGAGGGAAATCAATATTTTCTTATTTAAAAAAAAACAAGTTGTTATCGTTACCTCAGTAATAAATTACAGCTCGGAACGGATATAGACGGTGTCTTATGAGCCCCGTAGTGCCATTAACGGATTCGAAATGAAATTTCGATATCCTCAGAGGTTCTACAGATATTTGTGGTGAACATCTTAGCTGAATAATCCTGCTTGTATGATATTAGCACACTCCATATATTCACATAGCGGTATAAAAGTTATATGAATTTTATATACTATAAATATACTTTAGGCAGAAATATTTGGTTATTCGTGGTTTAAGGCTTAGCGTTGATAAATACTTGATTTTTACCTATACCAACGATACGCATGGAAATATACATCAAAGGCTGATCTGATTTTCAAATGGACAATTCATTTCGCAGTCCTGAAGTAATGGTATAAATTGCGTTATCACAGATGCACGGCGTGCAAATTGAGCTAGGGATTTGCGCGGCAAACCCTGGAACGCAGATTGGGATTAGCTCTGCTTGTCTGTGGCATCGACTCTCACAAAGCTTTACTGAAGTGATAAGGAATATCTACGCAGGTATTATCCACTCCTCCCAAGTTCAGCATTTGCTGACATACGGTCCTATGGCTGCACTCTAGTTATCGGACACGTCTCACACATACAGAGTGACATATCCGGTAATTAAATTANCAGATGCACGGCGTGCAAATTGAGCTAGGGATTTGCGCGGCAAACCCTGGAACGCAGATTGGGATTAGCTCTGCTTGTCTGTGGCATCGACTCTCACAAAGCTTTACTGAAGTGATAAGGAATATCTACGCAGGTATTATCCACTCCTCCCAAGTTCAGCATTTGCTGACATACGGTCCTATGGCNAAGTGATAAGGAATATCTACGCAGGTATTATCCACTCCTCCCAAGTTCAGCATTTGCTGACATACGGTCCTATGGCTGCACTCTAGTTATCGGACACGTCTCACACATACAGAGTGACATATCCGGTAATTAAATTAATCTAAGTTCTCTATTTTCATCCTTGGTAGTACACCCGCCACCAGGGATGAACTGCCATGCTTGTAGTATACTTTAACACAATGGGCACTGATAATGTTGGTAATGACACTAATCTAAAGGTGACTTTCTTTCATAACCGATACTCCTCCAGACCACCACTCATTTCGTTGGTGCAGTGTGTCAACTTTTTAGGATGTGTCTCAATTTACAGTCGCAGAACACAAATATAGCTACCATCTTCGCGCACACAGAAGTATATACTTCACTGGGAAATATACACTATTTTGCAATGCGTCTTGCAACTCGCTTAGTGGGATGCGCAAAAAATGCCTGATATTCCTGTGCTGATTGGTCGAAGGTAGTCTGAAGAGAAGCCAATGGATAAGCAGTTCAAACTCTAACAAATGGGGACGAACTGCTTCAATAAAATATTTTATTTTGAGTTTGCCACTACTGCACCACGGCTGAAGCAAATGAGTTAACCAGCACGACCTTCATGAAATGACGTTTTTCCTTCGGAACTTACTTCGGCCCTATGGGCAAAAGGTATTATTAATGTTATACTGTGACTGCTTACAGTGGAAGTTAAAGTCATTGT
>NQII01002741.1:133549-280548 GCA_002778355.1 Clitarchus hookeri
TGCATTACTCATAGCATTTTCATACCTAAAAGACAATCCCAAAAATTTTAAAGCAAAACAAAT
This sequence comes from Clitarchus hookeri, assembly GCA_002778355.1. Classification (NCBI taxonomy): domain Eukaryota; kingdom Metazoa; phylum Arthropoda; class Insecta; order Phasmatodea; family Phasmatidae; genus Clitarchus; species Clitarchus hookeri. Next base: position 133,613 of record NQII01002741.1, read on the forward strand.
TTTTTTGTTCCGAACAAAAATAAATTTTGAATATTCTAAACGTACGAGTATGTAGAAGTACTTTACTACTTCTCCCATGCACAAAATATATTAAATAGCTATCTAAACCCATTATTCTTAAATAACTAGTGGTGTTACAGATTACTAGAATTACTATCAAAAATATAGGTAATTGGAGCGAATATAACTATGCCGAATGAACAGTCAAAGATTGATTCAGATTTGCGTTTCTATTCGCTGCCGACACATACAACACTATTTACAAATGTTCGTCAAGTATACAGCGCTGGTTTTGGAAAATGTAGTTTTGGTTATGGCGTAAATATTATGCAGTCTATATTTTTGTCGTATGAATTTAATAGCAAAGCGGTTGCAAATTTTTTACACATCTATTCACATGCTGCGCACAAATACTGTACAGACTGAACTATTCCTACAAAAGAGATCGGCAAGCAGTATCTAATAAAACGGTCAATTTTTGCGTACCATGTATACAAGTTTATTATAGATATTGATGATGTACAACGCATGCTTGTACTGAAAAACCTCAGAGATACAGCGAGTATACAATGGTTGTAATAAATAATCGGTAATGTTCTTCAATACAGCAAAATGAAAAAAAAAAAAACATGCAGGTTGATGTTGGTTATGTAACGACAGTTGCCTTTTACTTTTTTCATCACCACCAAATAACAATTTTTTAAATGTATTTTTATTATTAAAATACAATTACTCATAGCCCTATTTCAACAGTAAAAACCAAATAGAGTTGTTAATTTTTTCAGTTTCAAACTCAATCGGATAAAACAGGTGATTTTATTCATGCAAACATTTAATAATTGTTAAAAAAAAAATTTTTAAAATTTGTTTTGTGATATTTATTAGGAAAGTCCAAACGATAAAATATGGTAACGATGTTTCTTTGTTCCGTTTTCGGTTTTGTTATATTTCAATCACATATTATTGTGTATGTATTATGCACTCATAAACATTCAACAATGTAAAATGCTAATGGATTTACTCAAAAGGTTTTTTTTCCCCCTATTCATAAGATCATATGCAAAACTGTCTGCAAATGGAAATCCACGAGATTGTTTTTTGATACGTTTGTAGAATTCTTCCAAGGCATTTTCCCTATAACTCGGCATGCCTCTCCACATCTTATATGAAGAACTCTTAATTTGAAAACATCGTCAATCCCACAGCTAAGGCCAATAACCGCATGTGCTCATTGGCCGATTGTCAGCATAGTACTACAAAGCGGCGACGCAGCGGCACCGGAGATACGTGTGCACCGACACTGCTTCATCTCAGATAGCCAACGATGCTGTTGTGTACCAAGCAGAGGTAGTTGTAGAGGTACAGAGTGATTCACACCAACCGAGCTGTGCAGGATTGCCTGAGAATCGACCTTTGTGACGCGTCATTTGGCATTCGCCTGCTCTACCTGGATGTTTTTCTGGTCGATGCAGCATCATTCCAAAGTTAACGTTATTTTATTTTTTTTGTATTCATATAGTGTTATTTTCACGTTATAGGGTTGCGCGGTATAAGGGGGGGAAGGCACCACTGCAGTTTGGATATGTTTTCATACATCCCAATTGTATAGAAAATATTTCTTATTTGTTGGTGTGAATTTCCTATGGATAACTAAAGGGAAGATCTTATCATCGGTTCGAAGGGAGTGAGAGTCCTGGACTTATGTAGACCTTATAGTGGCACCAATGAGGAATAAGTATGGTGAAACTGGAACAGCGACTGAATGCAATTGTGTGAGGAACTGGGGTGTCCGTCATATGTCATAGACCAACGGCAACTTCCACCAGATTTTCCACATGCAAAAAATTATAGGTGACCTGGCCGGAAATCGATTGTGTTGGCGGAAGGCATGCGCTCTAAGTCGCTACTCCGCCCCAGCTTTTTTCGATAAAAAGATTGCAGAGGAACACTCTTTGAATTGAAATAGTCTTTTCAAGATTTTTGTAGCGATTCCTCATAAATAACTGCCTCTATTAAATTTATTACACCCTTTAATAGCCAACTGTTATCCTTTATACAAATTAAAATTAAAATTACAAAATTTAGTATTAATGATTTTCTTAGAAGATTTCGCCCAAAATAGAGCACAAAAACACTAGCACGTTATNCTTGTTGGATATCTCATGAATAATGTACAATGACATAAAACATGAATATTTATAGGCTATGAAAGAAGGCCCTAGAAAAAATTAATGCGTGGCGTATTTCGTAGGAAAACACAATTTTATTTTTATCAGAATTGTATTCTGTTTGTTATCACATGATAAATGTAAATGAAGAAAAATGCATAAGATTATGTACTAAGAGTATTTTCTGTATGCTGTTGATCTTTCATGATTGAATATTGGAGTGTCCGTAAATGTTGTAAAGTTTTTTGAATAACAAAAAAAAAAAAATAAAAAAAAATGCGGTAAGGATAATTTTGGGAAATACGAAAAATATTATCTGTAAATAAAGTCAGTATTCATCAAGGTAAAATGAACGAAAAATATTTTTTTATTGATTATGTTGGCCACGAATATTGCTTTTGCCTCTACAAATTTCAACAAAAGTGTTCTGTTTATGGGTGATAAGTTCAAAAAATTACAAGACAAAACAAGAAATAGTAACAATAGTTGAACAATTGTAAAATGCAGCTAATGTACGAGTAAGGGCATATTTTCCAGAATAACTTAATGAGCACAGAACAATGTGGTGCAGTTTTAAAAACACTGTACTCGCATTTGGGATGACCCGGGTTCGAGTCCCGGTCCTGCCATCCAGATTTATGTTTTCCATTGTTTTCCGGAATCACTCCAGGCAAATGTAACGAATCATTGCTTGGAGCCAAGGCCGATTTCTTATCCCATATCCAATAGTGTGTTTGTGTTTCTATCTCTAATGTCTGTCATCAATAAGTAAAGTTAAATAAGTCAATACATTATTAAATAGATAATCATTGACTTTTCAATGTAAAACAACTTTGATTTAATTAATGCACTTGTGATGTTATTGTCAGATGTCATCTTTCTTGATATATGTATCGTTCATGTTAAGTATTATATAAATTAAAATATAAGTAAAAATTTAAAATCCATCAATGTCGATGTGTACTGAAAAGGATAAATGCTAAGATGCTAGGGACATCAAACTATGAAATATTTATATCCGAATTTCGAAGAACACTGCTCGTAATAATGTAACGCAAAAAGATTTCTCACTATGATCTAAGGCAGTGTTACAATTGGCACTTTTTGTTGACAAAATAGTCATGTGACCCAATGCTGTGTACAAAATCTGTGACATATTTTTGCAATTTGCGTTTTGCATTTCGTCAACTTCAAAGCTGCGCCTTGTTAGTTTTCCATGCAAGGATGTTTTAATATGTCCATGTATTTCAGCTATTGTCATAGATAAACGTGTATCACAGTCATTATGAAGAAAGTTGTTATATATTTATGTAAAATGCACTTTATTCCCATTTTTTAATAATATTTTTAACGTGTCACTTATTTTATATTAGCTTATTTCAAACGAAACAGTCCCACAAAATGTTCATACAAAAATATGAATTTTTTAAGGATTCCTGTATTTTAAATTTTATACTTAAGCTTTTACACCTATATATAAATGTTAATACAAATAGCAGCATTGCATTCTCAACAGGCGAATGTCGATATATTACATCTGAAACCTTACAAAATACGAAACGCGGAATTCTTCCAAACCATTTGGAACACGGCCTCAGTCACTAATCTAACTAATGTATGTAATGTAACAAATTTCTGTTTGACATTTGGCTGCCCCTTCCCACATTAATTTTATTGTATGTAACTTAGGTTGCAATATTATTGTATTAGTTACATTTGGCCGTAATCTTCCAGCATATTGATAATGCTTCGCTGAAGGAAAAGGCAATGGCAACATCCACCATATTTTTCCCATGCGAAAATCGGCGTTTCGGATTGCGCTGGTGGAAGACGAGCGATCCGACTACTACATTATGTGGTCCATGTAACGGAAAGTTCAGAAATTAATTAAGGAGATACGAAATTGTAAAATGAAATTACTTTTTCTCAGAATACATATCACAATTCATATTATTTAAAAGTGTTAATATATATTAATAAACTTTTATAAAGATAACCAAGACCTATAATAATTATATATCCTCTTAGATAACAATCTGACATCGCATTACGTTATCAAACACAAATAATACGGGCGGGTCAATCGTTTGGTGTAAATGACAAAAGGCGAGTTACAATCCGTCAATTTGGGAATTTACGGTTTAAGAATTTAGGGTGGATGAATTCGAACGTCACAGAACTACACGTGACTGAGTTGGAAACTACAGGCTTGCGAATATACAGTCGTATTTTTCCGTAGAAAAAATTATTTTTTTCATTTCTTCGTCGCTTTCTGTAATTAAAATTGTATTTAAAACGATTTATAGTCGTCTTTTTCGGCTTTGGAAATATGGCATAAGAATCTTATTAACGTATTATTTGCCCATAAAATTACATTGGTATCCCTTAGTTACCATTATTACCGTGCACTTTATTAAATATGGCAGACACTTCTATTGGATTTCAGCCGAAACGCACCATACATGTGATGCGTTAATAAATTACAGAATACGCCTTTACGAGTTATTAAATAATTTTGTGTTTTGCTACTCCACTTCAGCAAACTTCGACCTTAAATCATCAAATATTTAGGGCTTAAACTTGGTCAAGCGGTCAATTTATTAACTTAAATAGCGAGCTCTTATCGGTTTAGAACACCGCTAAAGTCTAAGAGATGTGCAGTATACGCAAAAAAAGTGCATAGATGAAGCTGAAATATTCCTTGCAAAATACAGATGCTTGCTTTGTGGGTATACATTACACATAAACGCAGTATGTATATATAATGTGTACATGCGTATAAAAAACACGATCCTTTACAACTCAAACTGGAAAAAATGGCTTCTCTTGCAAATAATGCATTTTGAATCTATTTAGCACAGTTTTAAAAAATGGCAAAAATTGTTTCATATAAGTTTAGGATCACTAGGTTATAACGTGCTGAATTTTAGGTGAGACAGCAGTGGAAAACAGACACGTGCATTCCAAGAATGGCGATTGTGTTTTGTTACTTATTCTTGTCGCTGGTATCGCCATCTTTCGTCGGACAGCTGAACAAACAAGAGAACTTTGAAGCTTTGTCTCTAATGTCCACCAACAGGTGCGACACTTACCAATTCTACCTGCCGGCCGCCAAGGATACCAGGCCCTTAAGGCTCCCGCTTATAGTTAATTTCATACAAGAAGGCCACATTCTGACAGTCAGTGAGTGGCATCTTGATAATATTCAAAACAAATAACGTGCCATTTACAAAATCCTGTATCAGCTGATGCACGAACGAACAAAAGTTAATATTACGTTGGCTAGTCTGAGAGCAGTGCCGAAGCAAATCTCACAAGCAGAAAATACGCGGATAAGAAAGAGTTCGTAGATTAATTAATACATTTTATTTTATGTGGTCATCAAACAGCAGTTTTTAGTATTAGAAACGAAACTTCGTGATAAAATAGTAATATATAGGTGTTTAAAAAGAGATGCACAATAAAACGATACGTATCCAAATGTAACGAAAAAATCCGAAGTTTCCAGACTCTCCAACCATGTGCTGCGATCTTGTGAGTTACAAGCGCACCATCTGTTGCAACATGCCCTTCCACGCCATATGTTATCCATATCCCGAACTACACCCAGAAACATATTATAGTTTTGTTGTTTAAAATAACATATGTACACGTTTATACAAATGGTTTAATTTTCCCGCGAGCTCTGTATAATTTTTAAAGTAACGTATATTTCGTGTACCGCGTTTACGAACGACCCTACACACGNAAATTTTCCCGCGAGCTCTGTATAATTTTTAAAGTAACATATATTTCGTGTAGCGCGTTTACGAACGACCCTACACACGTGCACCAAGCTCCGTTTACGAATGCAACGCCACCCAAGCAGTTCACTAATTGCCACACGTAGCAGCACCTCCTGGACGCGCTGACTCGCCACATCAAAGCCTATAGTCGATTCACGACTGGAAGAGACTTTCTTGAAGCCCTGCTAAAGATCTACTTTCAAGCCCATTTCGTATCCTTCCGCCATGGGTAAACAAACACTGCTGTGTGGCAGTCACATGGCAATGTTTACATGCAATGTTTACATTCCACTGTGTGTGTGTACATGGGCTCGTACATGCACATACCCATTATAAATGTCATGTATATATTATTAATGGATATTCCACAAGCGTAAAGTTTTCAATCTTGAGAATTTCACACAAAAGAATATGAAATGCAAGCGAAAAACATTTCATTCTATAAACCCAAAATGCGAGTATTAAAAATTTGATATTTCGTGTGTGTGTGTGTGTGGGTGTGTGTGTGTGTGTGTGCAGATTTGAATTTGACTGAGGGGGTTGGGTGGGGTATAAAAACTTTCACTTTTATTACATATTATAGATGTGGCACAATACTTTGCATTGGAATGTGTCAACATTCAAGGAGTCTANTTTATTACATATTATAGATGTGGCACAATACTTTGCATTGGAATGTGTCAACATTCAACAGGAGTGTCAACAGGAGTCTATCCAACAACATAAACATGGCACTGCCAATCTCTCATAAGTCCCCGGATGGCCGTGCTGTCACGAGGTCAGGAACTTGTAGTGGGTTTGCAACAAAAATGCAACCCGACAGACATTGTTCAAATAATTGAGCCGGCGGTAGGCCGCTGTGTTTATGTTTTAGTTGGGCTCCGGGCCCATATTTAATGCTGTTAACCTCTGTTGCTATCTTAAAATATTTTTCCAAACAAAAATCTAACTTAAAACTAATACGAAAAGACATTGGTTTCACTAATGTCTAATATCCAAACAATTAAATTGAAACATGTTGCTAAGCAAATGCTTAGAGGAGGAACAAAATAAGTGTGCCACAGATTTTGTAAAGAAATGACAATAACAAATTAAACATAACGAAAAAATGTGGCTCCAGTAAACAAAATATTAGAGAGAACTGTTGTTTACAATAATTAAAGAAGCTGACAATGGTGTATCGTAACATCTCCCGTTTGCATTAAGTTAAAACATACTAAAGGCATAAGCAGCAGTACTTATAAATAGTGTATATTTATTTATTAGTTAGTTAAATGTACCGGTAATAACTTATGGATTGTAGTGATTTCTTTTGCTACAGAATTACCATAGATCAAAACAAAAAAGTACATAAACAACTCAACACAGCAGCAACTATAAAAAAAAGAAATAAATACATACATCTCCACTCCAAAAATTAGAAACCAATTATCCAAAATAATGACATGCTTCAATAGCTGCTCTCTGATGTAGACTGCTACTTTACATATAATGCTATAAAGCAATGCTCAACAACATTACCCTGCAATCTAACACTACACAAAAAGGTTTTGCAAAAAAAGGTTACAGAAAACGGAATGTTGTGCTCCAGCAGCCAATTGATGATGGCATCCTTCATCCAGCTACTGTTGGGGAACTTCTCCAGCTAAAATCACCACACGATACAACAAACTAAAATTTGTTACCCAAGGATGTTGCCAACGAAATGTCTGTTGTATAGAATGTTTGAATTAAGCACATTTCTTTCCAAAAACATAAACTTTTAAATAGTTGGTTGATTGCATAGTATTTATTGGATACCAAATGTATGATAGGAGACTTCTATAATGTGAATATGATAAGAATGTCTATACCTACTGTGTTAGACATTCTTAAACTTTTTATCCTATTACATGTAACTGTTTTCCTGATACATGTGTTGACTAGCACAGAATCTAATATGTCACAAGCAATATAAACATTTTATTTATTCAAAAACAAAAGTTTGGAGCTCACACCTGTGTGCTGTGATATTGTGCATTGTCCATGAAGATGACCCTTGTATGTTTTTGGTATCAGTAGCTGTAGTTGACCCAGAAACTAAATTATGGTCCTTTTTAAATTATGCAAATTAGGTTGGCTATGTAGCACTGAAAGTGGAAAATATGACACTGATAATTTACAATAACTAAAAGGCAATGGCTGTAGAACATCGGTGTTGGGGAAATGCATTGATAAACAATTGTTTTCTTAAAAGATTATGACTGCGATTTCATCGATTACGATATCCTCTCGTGTTTAGTGAAGTGATACAGATATGTTNAGTGATAGTGTTTAGTGAAGTGATACAGATATGTTTAATATTAGGGAAAGTTCCAATTATATCGACTGTAATCTATTTAGTGATTTATAACAATCGCAATTAATGTCGCAGTGTAACTTCTAAATAGAAAGCAAGCAATTTCTTCAGAATCTTAAAATTCACTATCTCTCCATAACCTATATAAAATTAATTGGCTAAAACGAGCTCACTATAGAGGCAATTTTCCTTACCATTGTCAGTTGTCTTTATAATAAAATTCCACTGTATATATTGGGTTGTTTATGAAGAATCCCTCGCAGGGGTACACAAATTCCAACACAAAGTAGTTTTTATTTTTAATTACACATCGTAATACCACCTTTGGTTAGGTGATTCATACACACATTTGAGTCTACATAACCCTACAATCCTAGGCTAGTGTAAAATCCAAAAAAAACCAGGGTTTGTGTAAAACCCAACTATCCTAGGATAGTTAAAAATGTAAAATAGTGCTTCACCCATTGTGGGGTTAGGTTCTGTTTGGTTATGTGGGCACATGTTACGAAATTAGTCGGACGTTAATACCCCTCGTATATTCATGCTCTGCATCATTAGTAGAGTGGAAATATACCATTTCCCGTGAATTATTGTTATTTTTACAGAAAAGCCCCTAATCGTAATAATTACCCAAATAAAACTTTAAAAAGACACGTAGCAAACGTTCGACGACGTTATCAAGTTATTAACAAATTTTCTTTATGTTCTTGTAAACACATTTCGTAAGCCAACATAATTGTCCTTAACACACATAACTTGCAAATGCAATGGTTAATACTACATATATTTTAACATACCTTAGCACTGTGGATCTGGAGAGCTTCAACATTTCTGCTGCTCTTTCCGCAACGTTGCAGGGTTTCATTTCCCCTCGCCTAATTAGGGAAAACAACGATTCGGTGAGGTTAATGATGTCCTGTTGGCGTTGATGAGTGGTGACTTCTCTTTTCTTCACCTTGCTAGAACTTATGACTGCACACAAAAACTACCGCAACATACAACGTAAAATACAAAAAATAAAATTTTAAGCAAACCTGAAATAAATTTAAAAAATATTTTACACGTGAGAACGCACTACGAGTAATCTCTTATAAAATTTTCAATAAGAAAGGAATCAGTACGAGAAATAATAAAAACGGATATTAGTAAAAATAAAACTGAAAAATTAATTATTATAGGTTAAACAAGATAATCGCACAAATTCTCTAGCACCTGTGTCAACCACACCCAGTCAACAACACACGGAACGAAGGTTTGTAAACAAATGGCCGCGCCACTTTTACCTTGAGCATGATCATGTGACTATGCAAGAAACGTTGAAATCTTTATACGTTAGCATCAGATCATTAATAATTGGCATAATAAGATACAAGTCTTTTCGAAACCCATTTGTAAGCGATAAATTAACAATTACGTTAAAACTTTGGAACTATTTCCTCTCTTTGTGCTGGCAACCTAACGGCATAACTGTATCCGCGCTCGCCGCTGTTTGTAATGTTATATGCATGTAGCTAACGGCTAGGGTGTTTTTTCAAANTATTCTTGACACATCAGTTGATGGCGAATGGATACATAAACGAAAAGGCGCGGCGAATGTCAACTGTCAAGAATGTGGCCTTTTTAAGTTGTACACAGTATTCCTAGTGCTTGAACTTCGTTGCAGAGTGTTTGCATTACACATTTTTCCACGAAACTATTAAACTTGGGTCAAATGTGCTGTTCTACGAAAACAACACGCACTTCAGACGAGGGTTGTTGAGTACTTTCAAGACGCCACGCTCATTATAAACACTATTTCAGAGTATTCCAAAACGCTTAAAGGTGGCTTTTTCAAAACTCTGTATTTTAAAACATGCGTATCAGATAAATAAAACCACTCAAGGGCAGCACTAAATATTCCTACAGACTTTCTAGCAATAAAAAATAGGGTTACCGCTGAAAGTCCCACAGGTACCCGCAGTACGACTAGAACACTGCACGCCAGTTCAGAGCCTNCTCTGTTGCTATCTTAAAATATTTTTCCAAACAAAAATCTAACTTAAAACTAATACGAAAAGACATTGGTTTCACCAATGTCTAAAATCCAAACAATTAAATTGAAACATGTTGCTAAGCAAATGCTTAGAGGAGGAATAAAATAACTGTGCCACAGATTTGGTAAAAAAAATGACAATAACAAATTAAACATAACGAAAAAATGTGGCTCCAGTAAACAAAATATTAGAGAGAACTGTTGTTTACAATAATTAATGAAGCTGACAATGGTGTATCGTAACATCTCCCGTTTGCATTAAGTTAAAACATACTAAAGGCATAAGCCGCAGTACTTATAAATAGAGTATATTTATTTATTAGTTAGTTAAATGTACCGGTAATAACTTATGGATTGTAGTGATTTCTTTTGCTACAGAATTACCATAGATCAAAACAAAAAAGTACATAAACAACTCAACACAGCAGCAACTATAAAAAAAAGAAATAAATACATACATCTCCACTCCAAAAATTAGAAACCAATTATCCAAAATAATGACATGCTTCAATAGCTGCTCTCTGATGTAGACTGCTACTTTACATATAATGCTATAAAGCAATGCTCAACAACATTACCCTGCAATCTAACACTACACAAAAAGGTTTTGCAAAAAAAGGTTACAGAAAACGGAATGTTGTGCTCCAGCAGCCAATTGATGATGGCATCCTTCATCCAGCTACTGTTGGGGAACTTCTCCAGCTAAAATCACCACACGATACAACAAACTAAAATTTGTTACCCAAGGATGTTGCCAACGAAATGTCTGTTGTATAGAATGTTTGAATTAAGCACAATTCTTTCCAAAAACATAAACTTTTAAATAGTTGGTTGANGAAATGTCTGTTGTATAGAATGTTTGAATTAAGCACAATTCTTTCCAAAAACATAAACTTTTAAATAGTTGGTTGATTGCATAGTATTTATTGGATACCAAATGTATGATAGGAGACTTCTATAATGTGAATATGACAAGAATGTCTATACCTACTGTGTTAGACATTCTTAAACTTTTTATCCTATTACATGTAACTGTTTTCCTGATACATGTGTTGACTAGCACAGAATCTAATATGTCACAAGCAATATAAACATTTTATTTATTCAAAAACAAAAGTTTGGAGCTCACACCTGTGTGCTGTGATATTGTGCATTGTCCATGAAGATGACCCTTGTATGTTTTTGGTATCAGTAGCTGTAGTTGACCCAGAAACTAAATTATGGTCCTTTTTAAATTATGCAAATTAGGTTGGCTATGTAGCACTGAAAGTGGAAAATATGACACTGATAATTTACAATAACTAAAAGGCAATGGCTGTAGAACATCGGTGTTGGGGAAATGCATTGATAAACAATTGTTTTCTTAAAAGATTATGACTGCGATTTCATCGATTACGATATCCTCTCGTGTTTAGTGAAGTGATACAGATATGTTTAATATTAGGGAAAGTTCCAATTATATCGACTGTAATCTATTTAGTGATTTATAACAATCGCAATTAATGTCGCAGTGTAACTTCTAAATAGAAAGCAAGCAATTTTTTCAGAATCTTAAAATTCATTATCTCTCCATAACCTATATAAAATTAATTGGCTAAAACGAACTCACTATAGAGGCAATTTTCCTTACCATTGTCAGTTGTCTTTATAATAAAATTCCACTGTATATATTGGGTTGTTTATGAAGAATCCCTCGCAGGGTACACAAATTCCAACACAAAGTAGTTTTTATTTTTAATTACACATCGTAATACCACCTTTGGTTAGGCGATTCATACACACATTTGAATCTACATAACCCTACAATCCTAGGCTAGTGTAAAATCCAAAAAAAAACAGGGTTTGTGTAAAACCCAACTATCCTAGGATAGTTAAAAATGTAAAATAGTGCTTCACCCATTGTGGGGTTAGGTTCTGTTTGGTTATGTGGGCACATGTTACGAAATTAGTCGGACGTTAATACCCCTCGTATATTCATGTTCTGCATCATTAGTATAGTGGAAATATACCATTTCCCGTGAATTATTGTTATTTTTACAGAAAAGCCCCTAATCGTAATAATTACCCAAATAAAACTTTAAAAAGACACGTAGCAAACGTTCGACGACGTTATCAAGTTATTAACAAATTTTCTTTATGTTCTTGTAAACACATTTCGTAGGCCAACATAATTGTCCTTAACACACACAACTTGCAAATGCAATGGTTAATACTACATATATTTTAACATACCTTAGCACTGTGGATCTGGAGAGCTTCAACATTTCTGCTGCTCTTTCCGCGACGTTGCAGGGTTTCATTTCCCCTCGCCTAATTAGGGAAAACAACGATTCGGTGAGGTTAATGATGTCCTGTTGGCGTTGATGAGTGGTGACTTCTCTTTTCTTCACCTTGCTAGAACTTATGACTGCACACGAAAACTACCGCAACATACAACGTAAAATACAAAAAATGAAATTATAAGCAAACCTGAAATAAATTAAAAAAATATTTTACACGTGAGAACGCACTACTAGTAATCTCTTATAAAGTTTTCAATAAGAAAGGAATCAGTACGAGAAATAATAAAAACGGATATTAGTAAAAATAAAACTGAAAAATTAATTATTATAGGTTAAACAAGATAATCGCACAAATTCTCTAGCCTGTGTGTCAACCACACCCAGTCAACAACACACGGAACGAAGGTTTGTAAACAAATGGCCGCGCTACTTTCACCTTGAGCATGATCATGTGACTATGCAAGAAACGTTGAAATCTTTATACGTTAGCATCACATCATTAATTATTGGCATAATAAGATACAAGTCTTTTCGAAACCCATTTGTAAGCGATAAATTAACAATTACGTTAAAATTTGGAACTATTTCCTCTCTTTGTGCTGGCAACCTAACGGCATAACTGTATCCGCGCTCGCCGCTGTTTGTAATGTTATATGCATGTAGCTAACGGCTAGGGTGTTTTTTCAAANTGTAAGCGATAAATTAACAATTACGTTAAAACTTTGGAACTATTTCCTCTCTTTGTGCTGGCAACCTAACGGCATAACTGTATCCGCGCTCGCCGCTGTTTGTAATGTTATATGCATGTAGCTAACGGCTAGGGTATTTTTTCAAATGTTGATTTTCAAAAGTTACTTCCAGTCGTGAACCGACTGTATTCTTGACACATCAGTTGATGGCGAATGGATACATAAACGAAAAGGCGCGGCGAATGTCAACTGTCAAGAATGTGGCCTTTTTAAGTTGTACACAGTATTCCTAGTGCTTGAACTTCGTTGCAGAGTGTTCGCATTACACATTTTCCCACGAAACTATTAAACTTGTGTCAAATGTGCTGTTCTACGAAAACAGCACGCACTTCAGACGAGGGTTGTTGAGTACTTTCAAGACGCCACGCTCATTATAAACACTATTTCAGAGTATTCCAAAACGCTTAAAGGTGGCTTTTTCAAAACTCTGTATTTTAAAACATGCGCATCAGATAAATAAAACCACTCAAGGGCAGCACTAAATATTCCTACAGACTTTCTAGCAATAAAAAAATAGGGTTACCGCTGAAAGTCCCACAGGTACCCGCAGTACGACTAGAACACTGCACGCCAGTTCAGAGCCTTGCACTTGATGAGCAGGGAAGTCATCGCCCTTATCGCTCCTGCGTTTCGGCCTCCACTGCTGAAAACAGCTCCAGGTAGTCGGAAGCCTTAAGGGGGTAGTATCCATTCCATCTTCGATTTTTCATACAAATCTTAGCAATCAAAATGTATGACCAGATATAAATGAAAGTTAGACATTACATAGAGTACTACATAATGAATGTTTTTGAAATTTTTACGGGTTCAATTGTAATTTGTATTTTCCAATATGGGATTGACATTAGTAAATAATGAGGTAATATTTTACTATGGCCACAGATGTGAAACTAATCATGTAAGGAAAATAATTTATATTTCTAAATAACTATTAAGATGCTCCCTATTAATTGACTAGCTTAGGTTTTTAAATACTGGCTCCGAAATGTAAGTAATGGAGGGAAATGCGTAAATCCAATTATGGCAAGGATACTTTTCCCTTGAGAATCCTATGTACCTACCTGGAGCTGTTAAGGCTATTAGAGGCACAGAAGCGATAAGGTTGTCACCGACCCGCATACCTTTTACCCGGCGTATCTACAAGCAAGGTGTTCCTGTTGAACCACTGAAACTATGGGATTTTAAGCGGTGACTCTCTCATGTTATTAGAGGTTTGTAGTTAAGTTCATTTCGTGTCCCTATACAGGTTTACAGTGTTTCCGATCAGTATATTTCCCGTTAAGGCACTGTGAAAAGGCAGTAATTAGCTATTTTATAGAGCACACGGAAATTGTGATTGTAACGCGCGTTGTGTCTTGAAAGTAGTCTTCGTACCTCGTACAAGATGTACTTTATTTTCGAGGATTAGCACACTGGAAGCACGTTCAATAGTTTCATGGAGAAAAAAAAAACGTATTACATATACTCTACAATGCAGTTCAATCTCCGGGTGCGCCATTCTCTTAATGCTGCGTAAATAAATTACAATTCCAAACGTACAGCAATAGTTTTGCCACGAGAACTTATCTTATCCTTCGGGAATTAACGTGTATTGTGCATCGCTTTGAAAAGTTTAAAATGTGATATCTTCATAGGTATTCGCCATGTCACAACGTCATGGAGCGACCTTTAAATCAGTAAAATTCTCGCCATCGAGCGTAATAATCAAGCAAGTTGCAACTTTCTGCAAGAGAAGCCATTTTCACCAGTTGTAACTGATTTGACTTTATTCTCACCATTTCAGGTTCAGAGTACAACGTATCTAGCTATTTGCCTAAACGTGAAACTAAGTCTCACACAGCGTGATATCTGCCAGGTTCTCTGTTTCGCTTATGTTGTCTGAAATGCTGCCATGGCATAATTTATCACGGCTGAACAAGCACTGACAGGATGGCGTGTGAAAGCGGTTAGTTTACCATAGTAATGGGCATTACATGATTTTGCCTGGACTTGTTGGCATGGAGCCAGTCTGCCTTGGCTAACGTCAGTGATGTTAATCAATTCTTCAACACTGCCTGATAAATACGTTGCGCGGACATCATAACTGTATTTTACTTATTATAGTATTGCCATTATTTGATGAATTGTTATGTTAAGTCTTTCTATAGCGTTTTAAACACTCAACTACTAACTTAACTATATCAAGATTCCAAAAGAAATTTTCATCAATTTCTAATGATCCTTCAGACACGAAACTCGGCACACTGCCTCAAATACTGTGATAATACGGTGGTTCATTATGATTTTATTTCCTTAATCCTCTTAATACCATTGAAAGGCTATTAAAATAACAATAATAATGAATTTGGTTACCGTTTGCTGAGACCTGAGAGTGACAAGGTGATGAAAACGAGTAACGTAAAATTGATTACGGTGTCACGAAGATTATGTTGGATTTCATAGTCACAGAATTATAGACAAAATAAGACAAAATAATTTTTTATTTCAAAGGAGGGAAAAGATGTATGAGATCAGGATAGCCAAGATAGAATTGAAGATTAATAAAAGTTAAGAATATCTGGCGGATCCCATGAATCAGTGCTGCTTGCAAATACTGGGATAATTGATTGTTTTAAATATGTTTGTAGGCAAATATTTGTATCTTGACGAAAGAATAGAAAAAGGAAAGCTTTAAGATTACGTTTACTGAGCCGTTACTAAAAAACGAAAACATAGACAATGTATTCCCATTGTTTCATTTAGACACTTTTATTTTAGAAAATATTCAATTATTAAAAATTTTGCATTTTTTTAGTCCCGGTTTTATGCCAGGGGCTTATAAGGGAGACATCTTTTCTAAACTTGTACTTCCAAACGACACACACATTGGCAACTTGTAAACGCAAATACGAAACCTCGTGCTCGAAGTTATCGTAGCGCTCTTATCGACACAGGACACCATTCAAGGTAGAGGATGAGTGAAGAGTGCAGAGAGTTCGGCAGCTCTTGACATCGAGGTCTTAAGAGCCGATGAGAGTGAAGCGAGGTGAGTATGGAGCAGCGCCGGAATGCAAGGCGGGGGAAACGGGAGATCCTGAGAAAACCCGCCGACCAGCGGTATTGTCCGGCACGATTCCCACATGCGAAAATCCGGGGGCGACCCCGCGGGAAATCGTATCCGGTTCACTTTTTGGAAGGAAAGTAGTCTAACCACTACAGCACCGTGGCCCCTTTAAGGTAGTGGAGAGAGGCTTTCAGTAGAGAACTGCAGCCGACTGTACAACATATGCAGTACTCAATAAAAATTAGCACACAAACTACCATAATCGTTAGAAAAATACTATTTATTTTGCGTGAAAGAAGAATGTATATAATTTCTAACAGAGAAAAATATTTTATTATAATATTTACAAAAGGCNATTTATTTTGCGTGAAAGAAGAATGTATATAATTTCTAACAGAGAAAAATATTTTATTATAATATTTACAAAAGGCAATTAATAAGACACAATTTTTTCGTCAAATGTAAGCATTATTCCATTCTGTAAGCTTCAGAAAGCATATTTGGAAAATAACTGTTAACATGCAAAATCATAATATTTACTCCGGTTACATGTTACAAAATATAAATAACAATGTTGACAAATATGTCTGATTGATTTTATGCAAATTCTTTTCAGCCACGAAATTTATAACTTTTTGTAACCCTTTTCAGCCATGAAATTTATAACTTTTTGTAACTAAAATAAATGCATGTAAAGTATTAATAAAAAGTACCATTTATACACACTCATATCTTCTTTAAAAGTTGACTTGGTTTCCAAAGTTAAAGTTAATCGCAGTTGTAAAGTAATAGTATATATTTCAATGTCATACGCATACGGCCTGCAAAATGAGCTACGTGGGATTTCCGTGTAACACCATTAATTCTTTATCTGGACTGTACGGGAACCTACTATGTGTATCGGGGAAAATTATTAGTATTTGCTAATGAAATCTTAGACTACGAACCCCAAAATGCATTATCAATTTATTAGTTTGTGACGACTTCAAGTGTGTAGAAATTAATTCGGTAATCACACTAATACGTGTGTATATATATATGTGTGTGTGTGTGTGTGTGTGTGTGCGTGCGTGTGTAAGAGTGTGAGGGGAGCTGAGTAAAGTTACCAATATATGGTACAATTATATATAAATCGTTTAGTGTAATTTAAATAATAATTAAAAATCATCATCTATACAATGTAGTGATTGTATAAAAAATGAAACATAATTTTGTAGGCATTTCGAAATATCCTATTTTAATGGAATTTAGAGATATGTTTGCCATAATACGGCTACATTGACCTGCTATGCAAGGTAAAGTGGCAAGTGGCTTGCCCCTTAGTTCGAATCATTTAAAATATATAATCAAATATATGATACAGCAGCTACAAAATCATAAAATGAATTTTCACTTTGTCATTATACAAGCAAGCTGTTTAGGGATTGAAGTATTTAAGTAGAAAATCTGTATTTTACCTGAAGAACGGAAAATGGCACAATACCACCCCGTTTTACTGTAGTGCTATTCTAATGTTACAACATATATTAAGTTTAACGTTAATAAAACTGATTTAATCGTTCTAGCAAAGTGGCCATACGGTTGGGCAAAGTTTCTAGGTAGCTGGCCACTTTGCCCCACTGAACACCAGTTCACGAAACCTTGCCTGGAATTGAAACCAAATTTATTTTATGACACATAGTTTTAAAAACCAATTATCAAATACAGAGATAAAATCAACAGTTTCCATCACATACATTAGACATAAACAAAATCACACAAAATCTTATAAAACCAATAATTTATAAGACAACTTGCTCAGATCATCTCAGAACACCTATAGCTTCCCTTATAACTGACTACAGCACTGTCCAGTGAAATAAAAGCTGATGGCCACTTCGCCCGCACTAGCCACTGTCCCCTCCTCCACCCTTCTCATCCATGTTTGTTTATGAAAGACCTTTATAGTCTCTCAGTTTACGATCTGCGTAACCCCAAAGAGTTTAAATTTCTACAAAATAAAACGTTTTATACTTCGGTGAAGAAAAAAAACAGAGTGCAATAGCAACCCGGATATTTGCAGTCAACACACTCGATCGCAATTCTGCAGACGTAGAGTTCAGCGATACGGAATAAAGGAGGTTGACCTTGAGCCGATAATGATCTGCGGTTAGCTACTTTTTTTTCTGTTTCCTCGGCTCATTCGAGGAGGGGAAGATTTAACGAACTGTGAAATTAGTCTCTCGCGAAATTACACGAGTTACGTGTGTGGAGGTTGAGGAGGATAATACCTACCTACACGCGCCCGTTCCACTGTGAATTGATTGGGAACAAATGCTGAGCTCTCTTGAGCATAGAAACAGTACAAACCAGTACACATGTTTCAGATATTGTGCGTCGTACTGCAAGTCAGGTGGCCGAGGTACGGGTCTTGGGTTCGCCTAGAACTTTAATTTTGCTAAGTCAGTATGTCGTTTTAATATATAGCATTTAGTATAAGTTCAGTAAAATATAAGTGGAGAAACTACTACTTGAAAATATTTTTAGCATGTGAGCTGCGTGCATTTATAGTTTATAACAGCATTCTCTACCAATAAATTGCGTGTTTGGTAGGGCGGTGGAAGTTTTGCGGAAAAAATAGCTTTGCGGTACTTATGTTACGCCATTCCTGTATAGAACGAAGGTGTTAACATCCATTTACCCCTAACAAAATAAAACAAACTTTAAAGCATGAACTATTTGAAGTAGCATACTGCCAGCCGAACTTATTTGACACCGTCGTTTTAAATTAATTTTACGCAGATTCCCGGTAAAATACAATATTAACAGAAGTAATATCTAGGAATTAATTTTTTTTTTCCAGTTTTGTATGTAAGGTTAAATACGTCCCTTTCGCTATGGTAAAGTCAGGTATAGTCTGTTAAAATTAATTTTGTTATAAAATTTTCGCATGAGAAAAAGAAGTAAATATTCATTCTGGTTATATGTATTGAGTGTTCTTACTTGCCCTCTAGCCATTTCTATTCCTGCAATTTTCGGGAAGTAAATTTGAAACCCAAATTTACGAGTTCTACGTTCATGTATGTGATGAGCGTTAGAACAGTCGCTTTGAAGGACGTCTGAGTGGTTGACATTTCAGATTAAAATAAATATATTAATGTGAAGTTAGAAAATTTCAGTGAGAAGCGAAAATCGTTCAAAATAAATTAGCTGAATCATAAAGCACTTTAAGATCAAATTCCATACTCTAGTTCCAAAAGGTTTCACTGTCAATCTGCATCTATCTGCATGATTATATATATACTTTACCTATTCCATGCTGGCAGCAGAGATGATTATTATAGTGCGACCAATTTAACAAACGATCCCGTGAGGGGAAGGTGGTGCTCTTCCACTCCTCGCGCGACACGCGGTGGGGAAGATGCGTGCACTATATAGAAACTTCTAAGAACCGTCTGCAACACATTCGGCAATGTCGAAAACGGTAGTGCGGTTCCCCTATCATTTATCATATGGCATACGAGGATTCAGTGGTTTAATGCTCCCCAAGTTTACAGATCCATCACAGTGACATTTATTATTTTGAGTATTTGAGGCGAATAGGAACATAATATAAAAAACCATTTTTTAAGTTTTCAGTGACTAAAGATAGATTTGTTGGAGTGACAGGAAGACATCTTCCTGGCGTTAAGCAATAAATACGAGAGAATGCAAGCTACAAATCTAGAGCAACATGAATAATATGCACAGTGAAACATTCGTTTGAATTAATTTGACAGACCTACAAAAATTATTCGCCATAAAGTTATCTTATGTTAACAATAAATTGAATTCAAATTATAAACAATCTCTATTTTTCAACAGTTGTTACAATGTTTATTTTCAAATTTTCCTATTTTAAAATGCATTTAATAGGATTTAAAACATTTGCTGAAAATGGCAGAAAAGTTATATTTAGACAAAAGTAATCGGTATGAGCAAAACTGGAACCACAGAAATATGACTGAGACTGATAACACAAGGAAAATTATATCAATAAAGACATACCTGTTTAGAAATGTTCCGTGTAATCCGTCTCTCAGAAGAGTGGGTTATTTTACATAATTAGATTTTCCAAAAGACGCAATTTGAAAGCATGCAGATTACGTTACACATCACTTCAAACGTCAGTAACACTTAAAATGCACACTGCTAAATATATCACAGTCGTTTAAAGCATGCCGTTTTATACGTAAAATTCTTCGATACATGAAAGCACATCATCTGTAAGTTTTTTCGCTTCATTTGCTATCACTACAACTGTCATCAGGGCAACTGCTTTCACTACCACTGTCGCTGTCATCATTCACGCAAGAATACAAATATTTATATTTCTTCTTCCATGCAACAGTCTTGTTTTCCAATATTTTGCATCTTATCATCCGTCCACATACATAATACTTTGGAGTTAGGCGTTTAACAGCCCAGAGAAGTTCTGTTTTAGACATTTCTTTTTCATAACCAATATTTTTTACATTAAGCCATTCTTGTCTTCCCACCTTACACGACGCCATTGTTATTCGCTCTCATTCTTAAGTACCTTTCCCTCGAAGTAATAATGTCTGATCTCTCCATCAGTACACGTCTCATATTTTTGCACGTCCTGAACCTGAAGCCAATTTTCTTTATTATTTTTCGCAAAACTCCTTGCTTCAAACAAAAATGAATTTCCGTTCGCAGTACAGACAATTGTTTCGTTTTGAGAAGATAGGTATTTAGTTTCTGTGAGCATAAAAGTTTTGCATTGTGCGTCGGACAACGCACAGATCACAGTAATCCAAAACTATATTTCTGCTACTTGTCTCTCGTTACGAACTTTTTCATCCGTAGTTTTGATACACTTATTTCCTTCTATTTTACATACTGTCACCACCGACTTCCTTGTCGCAGTTGCTGCTCGTTTCGTGGCATTTTCAATGGGACAAGTATGTCTTCCAGAAACTTTCTCGTTATNTTCCTTGTCGCAGTTGCTGCTCGTTTCGTGGCATTTTCAATGGGACAAGTATGTCTTCCAGAAACTTTCTCGTTATCAAAAAACGCAGTAACGTCGCCAGTAATTTCTTGGGCTTCACTGCGAATTGTAGAACTTTTTTACTCAAAAAAGCCATGACTTACTTTTTAGTGAATACCTCCCGCAAGGCTGAAGAGTTCGATTTACATGCGCGCAGACTATACAGTAGGTATCGGGGAAACTGTTGCCTCCCTGTGATTGGCCCGCTATACCTTCCCGCCTCCATCATTCCTTCTTGAGCAAGGTCAATACCCGCGACTGCATTCTTTCAAGATATGTTGTTGACGTTGATGAGCTATACCAGTAACAATGTCAAAGCCATTGGCTGGTTGGTTAGTTCACATTACTATTGCTGCAGAAAATAGGTCCGACGGTATTTTGTAGTGTTTAAGATCGGGAGTAATCATTCACATTACTAACTGCGAACTTCTGATTTGTAATATTACAAAGAAATCCTCTGCGCATAAGGAAGTACATTTACTTGCAGCTTTTAAACTTAATTTATTTGTTGTTTTGCTTCGGGATAAACACATGCCTCAAGTAACCAGTGTTAAGCAACATAACGCACACGGTGATTCGGGCTGAGGTGTCGCTGTGTTCAAGAAGAGATAAATATATTTGTTTACAAATCACACAGAAAAGAGTAATGATTACTAGATGTAGAATGTAAAGAATTCACTTCAATACAACTACGAACATTGCTAAGGGGGGTGTGATTCTTACAGCCACTGCTCATGACGCATGTGTTGGTGACCAAAAAACATAACCCATTAACCAAATAACCAACTTGTGTGGGCAGCGGTGTGATATGAGCTTCCATGTTGAAAATGATATAGTATAAACGTTAATGAATGTGTTAACAACTTCTGGTTATATGGTATATGGTGAGAGACAGAGGCGCAGTGTTATACACTTATTTTGAACGATTTATGAATTTTGCGTTTTACGTTTAAATAAGCTTTTATGGATCAACTGTTAGAAATTAAAGGACTTTTATAGATTCGGCAAATAATAGTTTCCTATTTATATCCTATTTAAATATGTTGTTGTTGTTCCCCATCTCTCTTATTCGAAAACATCACAGACACCAAAAATAATCACAAATATGTTTCCGGAAAAATGACTATAGCATTTTCTATATTGNTATAAACGTTAATGAATGTGTTAACAACTTCTGGTTATATGGTATATGGTGAGAGACAGAGGCGCAGTGTTATACACTTATTTTGAACGATTTATGAATTTTGCGTTTTACGTTTAAATAAGCTTTTATGGATCAACTGTTAGAAATTAAAGGACTTTTATAGATTCGGCAAATAATAGTTTCCTATTTATATCCTATTTAAATATGTTGCTGTTGTTCCCCATCTCTCTGATTCGAAAACATCACAGACACCAAAAATAATCACAAATATGTTTCCGGAAAAATGACTATAGCATTTTCTATATTGNATTCGAAAACATCACAGACACCAAAAATAATCACAAATATGTTTCCGGAAAAATGACTATAGCATTTTCTATATTGAGGAAAATGATTAATAATACGGTACTAAAATGATATACGTACATAATCTTGCTGGATCGCATATATACAAATTTATTTCCACGAACGAGACATACTTACGGGCCCACACATACATGAACAACTTCCATTTCTGGCACTTTAACGACAGCACACACTATCCTCTTCGCAGAATATAGTTTTCTATTTTATACGTTCAATCAATCACCGCGGCACCTCTTTGCGACGTCTAGAAAACACAGCGCATGCAATATATAACATGTTGTGCCCGCGTAGATTGACGTCTCGTTGTATATGCTTGGATATGCGAACGTGTTAAATCATGCTTGCCCTAAATTTATTCTAAATATAACTTGTAATATTTGTTTTCAAAATCACCCCAAATAAATATTAAAATATGAATAACCTGACGAAGTTTTTTAATATGTTGTAGAGTAAAAATGTTTTTTTATTTTTACTTATAAGTTAATTTTAATGTGGTACAGTCGTTATTTTATTGTTCGTTTACTAAACTTTAAAAGGATGTACNTTTTACTTATAAGTTAATTTTAATGTGGTACAGTCGTTATTTTATTGTTCGTTTACTAAACTTTAAAAGGATGTAATAATTCTTTAAACACATTTTACATTTGAAACTAAATTACCTTTTTTTTTTTTTTTTTTTTTTTTCAATATCATTAATTTTAAAGTTTATGTTAGAAGTATTTTATTTGCTTTAAGTTTGCTCGTACAGTAATACGTTAAATGCTACTAAAGCTTTGTCTTTAATTATTAACGAAAGGTGTAGGCTTGATAACTGAGAGGCTTTCCGGAAGAACAGAAAACGGAAAAACCTCGTCTCAGCTTCATACTAGTTGAATCACCTAAGATGTCAACCTCGAATATGTCCGGAAACGTTGAAGATATCGCAATCGTATTTTAACTCAGATGAATTGTAATAAATATGTCACTGTACGACGTNTTTTACTTATAAGTTAATTTTAATGTGGTACAGTCGTTATTTTATTGTTCGTTTACTAAACTTTAAAAGGATGTACTAATTCTTTAAACACATTTTACATTTGAAACTAAATTACCTTTTTTTTTTTTTTTTTTATATCATTAATTTTAAAGTTTATGTTAGAAGTATTTTATTTGCTTTAAGTTTGCTCGTACAGTAATACGTTAAATGCTACGAAAGCTTTGTCTTTAATTATTAACGAAAGGTGTAGGCTTGATAACTAAGAGGCTTTCCGGAAGAACAGAAAACGGAAAAACCTCGTCTCAGCTTCATACTAGTTGAATCACCTAAGATGTCAACCTCGAATGTGTCCGGAAACGTTGAAGATATCGCAATCGTATTTTAACTCAGATGAATTGTAATAAATATGTCACTGTACGACGTNTGTCCGGAAACGTTGAAGATATCGCAATCGTATTTTAACTCAGATGAATTGTAATAAATATGTCACTGTACGACGTGTAGCGTCGTGTCATAGTAATGTTTCTTATAGAGATATCGATATCAACTTGGTTTGTTCAAATATAACTACAGTAATGTCTGCTGCCGGCCACGTCGATCTGATAGATATGAATTCAACTTCGTATCACACTCCGAAATCGGACAAGTAGTTTCGGAGAAAGCACAGTATGTAGAAGGTAAGATGTTTTTGTTTGTGCCATCAGACTGAGCGCCGTCTCATGCGGACGTTCGTGATATCATAAGGAAATGTCGCGCCCGGCTGATGGGTCGCTCCACCGTGATGCAGCTAAGCGCATCTAACCACAAAGTTTCACAAGTGGAATAAGACGTCATTTGAAACTGATACTGGTCACACGTGGCTACATCAGGGTGAAACGGCACACCAATTGGAAGGCAAAGGACGTGGCATCTAGTGATGATTCACCAGATAACGATGGTAACAGTTCTGCGTTTGTTTCTGTCAGAGCCTTGCGTCACAGACGAATGTCACAAACTGAATGGCGGTGTCAAAACTGAAAATGGATGTATCAAGGGTTTTCAGTAATAACGTCCCATGAACATCAATAATCATGTGTTTCATTCCGAGGCACACATTTACATTGTTCATTTACACCGACAACAAAATAATGGAATAAACAAAGGAAATGTGGTGATAAACACTGTACTTTTACTTCTTTATGTCAGCAAGTGCTCTAAATGCGCACCGTCTACAGCAATATGCATTTGCAGTAGCTTGTGAAATGACACCTGGACGGACTGAAGAGTTCCTTCGATATCGTTGCACATGCTGTGACGATGCGGTGTTTAAAATCGCCCGGCGTCGTCGTAACTTGTCCATAGACTTAATCTTTAAGCAGAGGAGGTAGTCCAACGGCTTAAAATCAGTCGACCGTGCCGGCCACCTGATAACGCATTCACGCCCTATCCAGCGACCAGGAAACAGCTGTGTGAGCGTTTGCCTAGCCACACGCGAGTAGTGAGCTGGGCACCCATATAGTGCGGGTACCACACACATGTGCGTGTTGCAAGTGGTGCTTCCTCTAGGAGAGCCGGTAGCACGTCGCTAAGGAAGTCTGCGTATGTGTTACTTGTTAAAGTTCCCTCAAGGAAGTACGGACCTGTTACATGGTCGCCAATGATCTCACACCACGCGTTTACACGCCACTGCCACTGANGTTCCCTCAAGGAAGTACGGACCTGTTACATGGTCGCCAATGATCTCACACCACGCGTTTACACGCCACTGCCACTGATGTTATACCTGCCGCAGCCACTGCGGATCGTCAGCTGCCCAATAATGCATATTTCTGATATTCACATATCCAATTTTGGTGAATTTCGCTTCGTCGGTAAACAGAATTATTTGAAGAAAGAGGCTATTCTCCTGATATCGCACCGGAAGCGAGCGACAGAATTCCATGCTTTGCGTCCATAATCCCGCTGGTCAGGCTGTTGGTGAAGTGTCGCGTGATACGGATGGAATCTGTCTGTGTGTACAAAATGCGAATGACGTTGGACTGACTTATTCCAGAGCCCCTTGCAACGTCTCTGGGATTAACATGTGGGTTATAAGCAACAACTTCCTGAACATATATTTACTTCACATCGCTCGTTCCAGACCTGCCCCGTACTCCTCAGCATAGCATTCCAGTGCCATTCCAATAACACTTCCTTGCACAGTCGCAAAATGGTCATGATTGATGGGCACTGCCTCTCTGGATATCGTTGTGCGTACAACGCAACTGTTCTCTCCTCGTTCCTTCTGCATTCTCCGTAAAGAAGTAGCATTTCCAAATTTCCGTGTTTCGCGAACGACATTTTCGTCAGACTCCACAGCTAGGATACACAGCTGCATGTCCTCACTGTGCCTTTTATACTGGGATCGCGGTGGCGCAACCTTCCTTTTCCGCGTGATGCGACGCGACGTGTATCCTTGTAGGTATGATATCAGTCCGCGTGAGAAGGCCCGCAGTCTGATAGTACAACCGGAGACGTTCTACATACTGTACTTTCTGCGAAACTACTTATCTAATTTCATAAAGTGATACCCCAGTTGAAGGCGTCTCTTTCAGATAGACGTTGCCAGCTGCATACATTATTATATTTCTATTTGAACAAACAAAGTTTATACCGATATCGCTATAATTAAAATTGATATGACACGACGCTACGCGTCGAATAGTGAGGTATTTATTACAATGCATCTAGGTGAAAACAGGATAACGATATCTTCAACGTTTCCGGAAATATTCGACGTTACCATATTGTGTGTTGTGTGACTCAGCCTGTATATACACATTCGGCCGACTTAGTATTTAAAAGAACCTTCTCCCGCCAGTTTATATTCTTGATATTCTAGCTGGTTTATGTTTACAAAAAGGAAATTCTGAAAGCATATCGATACCCAACTAGCTATTGACCTAACTAAGTTTTATTCTGCCCAGATTAGGAACAACATGAAATTTCTTATGGGGGAGTTTGATATACGGAAAATTTCCGCAGCAAGGTGCGCTGGTGTCCCAAAGAGGTCACTTTTAAGATGGCGGTAAATAGAGAAATTCTACTTATTTGTATGTAAAATTTTTTTTTAGCTTGGATTGTGATATATACTTACGTCAGCAAAAATTCCAAGTAATAACAGTATGTCGTAACCATTATTCGCGTCCTCCAATGGTATTTTATAAGAGCAAACAGTAAAAATAAAATTATTATATATGGCATTGAGCATTCATAAGCAAACTTATTTCAATGGGAAAATGGTACAAAATTTAAGCGTGAAATAAATATAGCTACTAACTCGTGTTTACATCATAATAACGCTTTCGCCAAATTTTGTCAGAATAAATATTTTGACGTAATAGTGAGTTCTTAGTTAAGTGATTATAACCGTAGTAATGTGTATGGTAAATAGCTATTTGGGTAAAAGGGTACTAATGGAATTATCTTTTTAAAAATTTAAACTAGCTAGGAAAACCAAGGAACGTTTCCTTTAACTTAAGTGGTTGTTTTATAACGACGTCTGTTGCATTTATTTTACTTCGCACAACAGCTTTAAATATACTGATAATAACAAAAAGCACATAATCGAATTCTATTTCAACTCTTTTACAGAGTACGGTGTTACAAAACTATACAAAGTCTATGAAAGTGAGTATTTGCGTCTCAGTTGTTCGTCAGAGAGTACAAAGTTACAGAGTTTACAATCAACACGTTCAGCACAGAAATTGGGTACGTCGTGGTTTATAGTGAATTATCCTCCACAATAATCTCTCTGTGTAGAAAAAAATATGAAGCATGCAGAACCAATATTTCATTTTTGTAAACCAGCACAAGTATTTATGATGAACTACGTAGGTATTTTCCATAAACAGTATTATGAACGCAATGACTTTGTTATCTATTTTCACATGAGGCAATATAAATAGAAAATTTTGTCAAGTCATTAAAAACGTCTTAAAGAGTAAAATTTTTAGAATTTTTTAAACTTTCCGTTTTGCGTCGTGTTTAAAACGGATTAATTTTCACTGAGATATTAATCAGGCGTGTGTTTATTTACGTTTAACGTGGAATAACCAGCAACATTTTATACTTAGCTGATGCCAACATCACTCATGTCGGTGAACTTGAATATTAATGAATCGCCTGTTGTTGGCCTTGTATAAACACCATTGAAGTAGTTCATACACGCCAGTCCCTGCTGAACGCGTTATTTTAGTTATTTATTGTTTTCGTCCGGATTTTCCAATATTCAAGCTAACATTTATGTTGTGGTGGAAAGTACACAAGAAGAATACGCCAATGCATGTTCTCGTAGTGTAAAAGTAAAAAAGGTTGTTTTTAATTATATTATTTATTTCTAATTAAATGTTTGCTTGAAGTCTATTTTCGCCTCCCAGCTAACACGCTGTGCTTGCAAAATTTCTAAGTACTGGATGAATCAATATTCAATTTTTAAATGAAAAAATACGATCACTAAAATATGTAACTCACGTCTATATTTGTAACTAACGTCACTTATCTCACACAGTTCTAAAATGAGGAGCCGCGGAGGTGTAGTAGATCGAATAGTTGTCCCCCATTAAGGCGAACCAGGTTCGATTCCTAGCAGGGTCACCCAAACTTTTGTATGTGGGAAACGTGGTGAACATTGCCGTCCGGTGGGTTTCCTCGGGGCATTCCCGTTTTACCCGCCCTTGCGCTCCACCGCTGCCCCGTCCTCACTTCATTTCACTCTTACTGACGCTGAAATTCTCCCCGTTTAGCTCCTACCAAACCCTGCAACTCTCAACTCAGTTCTAACGTTTTGTCGTTATATGTATTGGCTGTTCACGGTAAAGTGAGCACTTTTGAGTCAATAGTTAATTTTTAATTTCAGCCATTTCTTATCCGTTAACAATTTTTTTTATATATGTTTATATTTAAGTAATAAACAGAATGTGTATATTCCACCGCAGTCGTAAATAAACGTCAAATGCTAACATAAAATAAATTTTTTGACTATTATTCCAAATGAGAGGGCTTTCCAAAGTGCTCACTTTACTGTGAACAACCTATATCACTTTTCCTCTAAATTGATTATTAAGAGAGTTATGTGCCCAAAATATATCATTCTAAAGTCTTTTGTTTAAAATATCACAAACGACTTGCGTTTTAACAACAAATGAGGAAATGGTGTTTTGTAGAATGGAGATCTTGCACTTCTGAAAACACAGGTGGAAATATCATTCCCCTTCATGGTGACAATCTGGACTAAAATTTTTGCTTAGGTCAAATCTTTGTAAACCTAAGATGAACGCGATTTTTTTAAGACTTTGACGCGGGCTTATCTAGGCCCCAAGTTGGGGAAGCCAATTCAACTTGACGCTATTCCCCACCTGTGGTACACAAGAGTGGTTCATAGGGTCGGAGTTAATTCCTCCAAGCACAGACTATAATGTGCCTTGAAGGTTGAGGGTATTTCAATAATGTAGTTTTTTGCTGTTTCATTTTGAAGGACGAATATACTGTCTCTAGTTATAAAAAAAACATACAGAAACACTTCCGAGGTGCGGTACTCTAATTTGGCTACTCGTATTAACTGGGGGTCACGTCGTGGTAGAAGGGGCTTCTCTGGACGACGACTTGATACTTAACTCTGCTGTTGACGCTGGTATGTGTCTGCGGTGGGTGAGCTCCGGCGATGTGGGCGGCCTTGGCAAAGGCCCGCATNGCGATTTGATACTTAACTCTGCTGGTATGATGTCAGCTGTGGATGAGCTCCGGCGATGTGGGCGGCCTTGGAAAAGGCCCGCATATGTTGTCGTCTCCCCTGGACTGCTCTACTGACGTGGCCGAGGGTCCGATGTGCCCCCGGCCGCCCGCGGCGCGGCTGCTCTCTCTCTGCGCGGCGATCTTCAACTAATCTCCTCGATGATATACTGATTACTTCTCTAACCTCTCTGCGCGATAATAATTGACTGTGCACTCCCACCTGCCCGTAAAGAGGCTTATATGCTCCCTAGCTTCCCTTCCTAATTGTTGGCACATGTCGCCTTGTTGGGGGAGGGGGTGAGGTGGTAGGAAGCAGAACAATGCAGCACTTCAAAACTTGCCATAGTTCCTGAGGGTTGGGGGGGGGGAGGTGGCACCTTGCCCTTTGAATCTACCATCTCAGCTTATTCTTCTGCGGTGCGTGTTTTCTGATTTCAGGTGAACTGCGTCTCCTATATTGTGATATCTTGGCGCTTACAAATTTTAATTGGCTTGCTAGGAGTGTAGGGGGAGGGGAAGGTGGGTGGTGCGTGGGTAGGACTACGCAGCTGGACACGTGTTATAGTCGGCACGCGCATCTTTCTCGGCTTGACCTTTCCCTGCGGTGACTATGATTGCCGCGTGTCTCTCTAAGTCCCTACACTGGTTATGATGGCCGGGAGGGGGGGGGGTGGTTGTGGGACAGCGCCGCACTAATACTCCTAATCCGTCACAGGTCATCTTCTTATAAATCAGTTCGTGTTCGAGAAATCCATGCGTAACTCTACAACAGAACGTATGTTACCTGACAGGTAGGCAATACACAAAATTTTTAGAAATTTTAAGTTAATATATTGTGAGGGCGGACAGTTCCCTTAAAAATCGTTTTTGGGGGGGAAAGCTTACATACGTTTTGTTATATTTTCGTGAGGAATAATACGCCGAAGTTTGTTGGTGGTTTGCAAAATCGCACTTTATAATTAGCTGTACCATGTATGTGCAAGCTTATATTGCGATTGCTGTCTTGTCAAAGGTAAGGTTATGATACCCGTAAATGCTGAATTAGTTATTTTTATCAAGTAAACCGAGTCTGACAAATATTGAGCTGGAAATGCTGAAATTAAACAATACTTTGATCCAACAGTTTTGTATAATTCGCATATGTGGTACTATAGATCTATGTATGCGCGCACTTAGGATAGTAAGAACATTTTGTAATGCATAATTTTGTACTGATACAAAGTAAAAATAAATAGATCCATGTGTTGCGTACTATTTTATCGCAAACAGAAAATTAGTTCCAAAATGTTGTTGCTATATTACTGCAGTTAAGTAACTTGTTTTGAAAAGTCGTATTGAAAAATCTATATATTTGTCTTTAAATGCATATATTTAAACTGATAAGTATGCTTCCAGTAAATTTCGCATCGATTTAGAAAAAAAAATGATTTCATTACGTGACATCTTAAAAGCTTGGCGTTTGAATGGGTGAACACTAAAGTGTATGACTTAGCACACCCACGGATAAGGGAGGCATCGCATAAATGTTACATGCCACATTTGCCATGTAACTTATGGTGCAAAACTGCAATCTGTGTCAATGAAACGGGTTTCACAAAAAATTGACCCCTTATTTCTAATAAGTATAGAGGCATATGTGTTACGTAAGATTAGTGTTGAGGATTACAGCAAATGCTTTGCTATAACAAAATGTACAAAAAAAACTTTTCAAAAACAAATAAAACTTATGGATACAAAAATAAACATTGTCTTCGATCTTAGTGTATGGTCTGTTACATTTTTAAACAATAATGTGTGGTATATTGTTTATATATTTAACTATATGTAGACTATGGGGGCACCACAATTGTAAGTGCTTGGGCCTCTTAAAGTCTTAATCCGGCCCTGAGCATTTCAGAACATGTTTATTTTACGACCAATTAATTTTCACAATTACAGTTCAACTAATCTTGAAGAAAGTAATGAAGTCTACGAATGTGTTATATTTACGTATGGTGAAAGAATTAAAAATGGATAAGATAGTAGATCCTAAGAAGGGCTTTCAAATGCGCTGAAAGATTCATGAACACTCTATACTTATAAATGGACAAAATATTATGCAGTAACAGGAGCTCTGCGTACTTAAGTGAGGATGTCTAGCAGGTGAAACTTACGTACCAAAACCTGCATAATTCAGTTTATGAGGACCTATGTTATAGTGATGCAAAATCCTGGGAACTAAAACCACAACATTAAAGTTTTAAGTGCAATTATTTTGTTTTTGTGAATGGATCGCCACACATCCAGTTAATACTACGAAATGTAATGACATGGAATATCGTAAGTGGACTTGAGATGTAATAAGGTAAGTGGGCTTAAGTTATAATCTTTTATCTGACGTATCACATGATAGGTTCGAAATATTATACCTAATGTGTATACAAACCAGATAAGAGCGTGCATTTCATGCCAGTCAAATCAGCGATGCAGTCTTTCAGAACAGAGAGGATTAAGTAGGGATTATTTATTGCATGCGGATCATTTCCGATCGAACTGTAAAGAAGGTAAAGTGTTAATGAAGGGTCCTAGTGTTCAACATTGTTGGAAAATTAATTTATTATTCTATAAAAACTGCATTACAAATACCGTTTTCCGACCATGCTCAAATGACTTTACAGATAAGCATTGTGCACAAATCTCCGTTCCTGTTCTAATAGAACCAACCTTCCGTTACTATCAAGAAACTTGGTCGCGTTGTCCTCCATCGTTACAGTGGAAAATTTCAAGCAATCATTCGAGAACGAGCAAACTGCACGCACTTCTAGCATATTGTAGGTACACGGAAATGCTCTAAGCTGATGACACGAAGCTACTTAACCGCTTGGTACTGTAGACTTGATTGCTAAACTGATATGATTCTTCCCTTTTTACTAGGGGCCTCGGTGATGTGGTAATTAGACTAAACGCCTCCCACTTAGACGAACCGGGTTCGATTGCGGGTAGGGTCACCCCGGATTTTTGCATGTGGGAATCGAGCTGGACGATGCCGCTGGTCAGCGGGTTTTCTTGGGGATCTCCTGTCTTCCTCGTCCTTTAATTTCAGCGCTGCTCCATACTCATCTCACTTCACCCTAATTGGCTCTCAAGACCTTGATGTTAAGAGCCGCCCAAATCTCTTCAGTCGCTCACATTCCCTCATTACTCCAATTGATGGTATGAGCGCACGCACACAAACGCGCATGTTATACGGCAAATGAGTTAGGCCTGCTGTGATGCACGTACAGTGAGTCAAATGTCAACGACGACCTTGTTATACGGCCCTGNCAACGACGACCTTGATATACGGCCCTGATGTGCATTGCCACATTACTTTCCATTCAGGCTGATTTTTTTTGTAAGTCTTCTAGCATTAAAGGCATATTAACCAGGTGTCACTTACAAAATCTTTGTGAAGACAAATTCTTTAGTCTGTTACCGATAAAGTTATTATTTNTGATGTGCATTGCCACATTACTTTCCATTCAGGCTGATTTTTTTTGTAAGTCTTCTAGCATTAAAGGCATATTAACAAGGTGTCACTTACAAAATCTTTGTGAAGACAAATTCTTTAGTCTGTTACCGATAAAGTTATTATCTTTTGAAAGCTCTGCTAGAGATCAACTTATATGAACGTTATATATTCTTCCGTCATATTTAACTTATGTGCATCAAAAAAGTACAGAAAGTAATTATAATAATTTTAATATTCACAAATGCTTACTTAACACTTTTAGTTCAACGTTAAAGCATGGAACTTCGTTCCGCCCGTCGTTGCCAACATTGTCATGCGCACGGCGGTCGTTGCGCCCGTATTAATTTATGTAGCAAGGGGCAGTGACATTTAAAAAGAACTCATATAACTGCGAACACCATATAACTACGAAGTTGTCAATGAATGTTATTTTGATTATTATAGATATAAGGTAAACCAGGTAATGCAAAATGTACTAAATATTCATATATATATTTTAAAGCACAATTAACCGAACAAAAATGTTCATAAACCATTACGTTAATGAGTTCAGGGAGCTGTCACGTGATATTGCTGACTTGTGATACAATTTGCAGAATATTCTGCAATGTTTAACGGGTAAATATTAATTTTGTGGTGAGATTTCAATTAAGATTAGACCTATAAAAATAGCTGCACCTTGGCATTATTATCTCCCGCCAAGAGTTAAGTGGTCTCATAAATGCAATAAATGTCATCGCGGAGGCCCGCTTGCATTACAAATTATGAGACTTTTATCCATGTACGTACTACTGCAAATAAATATAACACATTTTATTATGTTATTTTAAATTTAATGTCAGTTTTTTATTTTATTTAAATTAAGTTTTTTTGTGTAGTCGGGACTAACGCAACTACAACTTGCTGTGCGAGAAATGAAAAATTGTTCAAACCATTTTAATTTCATTTAGAAATACGATTTTAAATAAGCTGTGTTTTTTCATTGTAATTTACCATTTGAACATTAGTTTTTGCAGTATTTTCGATTAGAGTTTGTGTGTGCATAGTTAAAAATTTCCTGAAGAAAACCAGCACAATTTTGTAAAATAGCAAATATGTACGTCTGGGATTATTTTTTCTGGCAGGGATTTGAAATTAAAAATTAATAATGATGAAGACATTTTGGTTTTACAATTGTACACAATGAACACACTCATTACGGTAATGTAACGCTGGTTTTTATTATTTCATTCCAATAAAAACGCAACATCCTTTCACTTTATACACGTTTTACAAAAACTTAAAAAAATTGTTTTTATTCGTGCTATTAAAGACACAAACATTTAATTAATCGAGCATGAATTCATTGCAGGGCCACAGAAAAGTTGGTTAGTCACACACCATAATGCAAGTCATGATTATAATCGTACAACATCGTAAACGGGACGAGAAAATTGACACATCGAGCTATCTGAAATAGTCTGTAGATAATAGACACCATTACTCCTCAATTCGAGTTTAGAATCCTGCATTATTCAGAGGTTGTGAATCCCTGCTTTCAACGGTGCATTAGAAGACACCCCAGATAGGCTCGATAATGTTCGGATCAGATGAGTTAGGGGGCCACAGCACGATCCCATCATACCCTAACGAGTGTTCGCCCGGCCATAATTAGACAACTCTGGACGTTATATGGCAGTACACCGAATTTTTTACATCGAAGGACATTTTCGAAATCACCAACCGTGTACATCCACACGTGGCCTGTATCACCGAATTGTGATGATCCATTTCACAAACTTAGACTACATCGCCACGTTGCAAATCACTAAAATCATGATGAACATTCATCCTAACAACGCAGCTATGAATTGTTCCCTTGCATGCGTAGCTGGCAGACGTAACATTTGATATACAAGAGGGCGCGACAATATAGTAGCATAGGCTGGTCTGTTTCGATTTTTCTCGCACAGCAATGTGGTACGAAGCACGAATTATTCCTTGTAACATTTGAGGAGCAAGACCTAGTAAATATGGTATTTTTCTTACAATTGTTGTCTTAAAATTAGTATCAGTAATTCATAATATGCCTTAACTCACCCTCTCCCAATGGAATCACTGGTGATCTTAAGCACTGAATCTTAACGATCTAGTAATAAGCGGGCTTCGCAGAGTATAAAAAGAAAATTGTAAAGTGTTATTTGGACATTAAATGCCATATTATGACGTTACAAAAAGAGAAATAAGAAAACATTTTACAACATATTTTGTAGTAAATATTATTAAAGTAACGTTTTATTTTAATAAACAAGAATTTTACATTTCGGTTAAATATAATATTATAAACATGGAGATGTACTGTGATATTACTCATGCTGTTATCAATTTGAGACTTTTGTAAAAAAGTTTGATAAATCACGTACACAAATAAACTGGTATAAAAGGAAAGAGTAATATATGAAATGTTATTTTGTGACCTTCTATATTAAATGGTTATTAAATTTCCAACGTAAAAACTAGAGAGAAAAGAACTACACGTCGAAGACAGAAGAGCATTTTGTTTCACATTTTCATGTTTGTAAATATGTTATTAGTGTATATAGTTTATCTAAATTTCAAAAACCACCTCGACCTTTCTGCTAACTTATACTGCATATAAAAATAAAGGCTCCAGAAACTTATGAGATCTCGTATCAGAGATTTGTGAAATACGTTTGGAAAAGAAAGTTTCTTCAACGTGTTTGTACACGTAATTAATCATAATTTCAATTGGTCTGAGTGTAAAGCGAATCGTCTCTAATTTTATAAAGAAAATGTAACCTTCGTTTCCTTATTTCAGTGAGATTTCAAGTTTATGAATGCTTTAAAATATTTATAGGTTTTAATCCAGAGAAGATCTTACCCACGCCTTCTATAAAACTTACGGCGAAAATAATGCTGCTCTGAAAGAGGATATCTTCTGAGTTTCTAGAATGCTGTTGAGCTTTTCCGTGATTATTTTCTGGAAATCAACGGGATGCTGGTGGGAGTGATGCGATCAGTTCAGTGTGTTCTTACGGCGTAATTGACGGGAGCT
This sequence comes from Clitarchus hookeri, assembly GCA_002778355.1. Taxonomy (NCBI): domain Eukaryota; kingdom Metazoa; phylum Arthropoda; class Insecta; order Phasmatodea; family Phasmatidae; genus Clitarchus; species Clitarchus hookeri. The sequence goes on from NQII01002741.1 coordinate 169,821, forward strand.
TACGCTTTACAGCCCGAAACAATGGGTTATGTAACGACCAGAGCTGGCGAGGATAGATTCCAAGGAAAATCACTGCTTTGGAGAGTTATATACTCAATCATTATCTTTTGTAGCAAGCAGTGCAGTGCGAAATTCTGTTAGCCAACCTTCGCTGCAGAATTTCAAGCGCCGTTTACACTGGGGCGAACAGAATCGAAAACTTACGAATGAGCATAAACGAACGATTAGGCACAGACTAGCTACCATCCACTCTTTTTCGATTCGGAATTAATTTCCCCGGTGTAAACAAGGCGCGAACACTGAACGCGAGCGACGTGTAACGTTTCCTTTCTCTTAGGCAAGAGTTGTAAATTGTTCTAGCTATCATTATCTCTACTACAGTTTGGGAAGATCAAAGTTAGAAGTTTGGCAAACTTAAAATTTTCGCCACTAGGTAAGCGCTGATGTAGCACGTGTACCAGATTTTCTCTATTTTATACGTTACAAAATAGGATAATTGCAATAATCATAAGTCAATTATAAAATAACTTCGTAACTACGTAAAATCATTATTCAGGTATCTTAACATTCAAATTAAAAGTAACCTTTTGAAACACTGCGCACCTACTGACGGAAATTTTCTCCAATAAGAAACCTCGTTTTGTTCCTAACGTGAGTATAATAAACCTTATTCTAGCCAAACGAGCAAATTTTGCCAACTGTAGATTTCCAACTGTATCCTAGAAATACGTATTCACTTGTTTTCAGTTTTACAATCTCCTTGTAATAATCTACTGGGTATGTAAATATTGCGTTACCTAAATGTTTTATTAAAACACTGAAAATGCATCTGGTGAAATTTTTAAGTAACACTAAGTGTCAGTTATCATTCATTTGGTGTTTCGACGGAAAGACCTACAACAAACGGATCATCGGCGAACGAGAACCGAACCTGAACCGAACACGGACAAAGGCTGCTCGTTTCGCGCTTGCGTGTCGTTTACACCCGTGAGAATGCTCGGTTCGTCGATGCTCGTTCGTAAACAGGGCTTCAGCTACGTCCATGTGCATCCCCAGCTATATTATGTGTCTCATTGTAGGCGGTACTGTCTATACAATATTTCAGAGTATATATATTTTTTCAGGACAGAAACGAAATTAATATTTTCTTTCCAGTTGATAAATTTGGTTATGTGAACATAAATAAGGCACTTTAAACGCGTCTAAGACAGAAAAATCGCTCAAGTGTACAATATTTATTCTTTTGTAAAACAGTGTTTTAATCTGTAGCAACAATGCCGTACCTTTTCTGAACAGATTTCCGTATTAAATCCCTATAGCAACCGCTTGAAATGCTGAGAAAACAGAACACAACTCGAAGCTTGTTTGCGCCGTGGCCGCGGTGGTGTAGTGGTAAGACTACTCGTTTCCCACCTAGGTGAACCGGGCTCGATTCCCGGTGGGGGCCGATCGCGGATTTCCCCCTCTGGGAATCGTTCCGGACCATCTGGTCGGCGAGTTTATTTGGAGTTCTCCCCTTTTCCCCAGCTCATTCATTCAGGCGTTGCTCCGTACTCACCTCGCTTCACACTCATCGGCTCTCAAGATCTCGATGTTAAGAGCCGTCATATTCTCCTCAACCCACTGCATTCCGCTTTTTTGCGGTATTTTCCACCGTCGTTAGAATGACCTTGAGTTTTAAAAAAAATTTTACCAGTGAGTTCCTCTTAAGACATTCGCCTACCTGGCGCTTGAACTACGTTTCAGAGTGTTAGTAATTCTTCTATTTCTTATAAAATATTAAACGTGCAGTCAATGTGCTGATCTACCAAAATTACACACACTACTGGGCGTTACCAATACACTAATTTTCTGCCTGTTTTTATATGTATTAATAATGAATTAAATATCATAATTTATTTACAAATTATACGTAATACGAAAGTTCAATTTAACCAAAGAAAAAGGTAATTCTATGTTAACACAATTATTGAAGAGTTGCGATGTATGACACAATTAGAAAACAACCAAACACGTTATACATCGGCTGATTATCCAAAAGTTTGATTTAAACAAAGTGTGAAGAAACCGCGAATAGACTATACCAAACTNGTCAATGTGCTGATCTACCAAAATTACACACACTACTGGGCGTTACCAATACACTAATTTTCTGCCTGTTTTTATAAGTATTAATAATGAATGAAATATCATAATTTATTTACAAATTATACTTTATACGAAAGTTCAATTTAACCAAAGAAAAAGGTAATTCTATGTTAACACAATTATTGAAGAGTTGCGATGTATGACACAATTGGGAAACAACCAAACACGTTATACATCGGGTGATTATCCAAAAGGTTCGATTTAAATTAAGTGTGAAGAAACCGCGAATAGACTATACCAAACTCTCAACCAGGCAATAAACAGCCTTAAGTGGAGGTTAGCCAGCGCCTAAGCGGCGGCTCGGCGGGACGATAAATCGCGACGATACCTGCGAGCGACGGCGGCGTTATTAGAGAGGCGGCGGTGCATAAAATGTGCGCGCTGTTAGTTGCCGTGCTGGGCGGCGCGGAGCTGGAAAGCCGTCTGCTGTGGGCGCGCTTCACTAGTCGATTAGCGGCGGGTGCAGGAGATCCGCGGCGGCATTACACGCTGCGATATCTGCCCTCGTCGATCAATCGCCGCGACGTCCACGTGGGGTGCAGGCTGCCTGCTACGGCTGCTGCAGACGGACTGGTGCATCATCCGCCCTCAGCCTCGCGCACTTCGACCACTACTCTCTACTTAGGGGGCGCTACCTACCGACTGGCAGCTGCGCAATTCAAATAGGGAATCCCATGTTAAGGAGATTTCACCTCAGTGCGTTAATTCTAAAGACAAGCGTCTCAGACGAGACGTATTCTTCAGGATTTTTTTTTAATAGAAGGAACCAACGAGCACATATCTTCAACATAGATAGGCAGTACGTGCTTTTTTTTGTAAAACATTAATTCAAAAAATTCCTTGCACACAGGTTATACACGTTATAGAAACATCTCCACTGTAGGGAACTTCTAAAAAATTTGTGAAGAATAAATTTGTTCGCAACGCCTGTCTTTAAAATTAACGCACTGAAGTGAAATATCCTCAACATGGGATTTCCTGTTTAAATTCCCTAGCTGCCAGCCGGTAGGCAGTGCCCTTTAGCTGTGTCCGAAACCGCTGGGATACCACTATCTAAGTTACTTAACCCACCACGTGACTCAGTTTAGGCCCTAAATATTTGCAAATTATGGGTTGAAATTTACTGAGCTGGGGAAGCACGCTAAATCCCCAAATACATCCGCAAAAGCGTCTGCTATTGTTTACGTTTTATTTCATGTCTTATTGTTTATTGTAAAGCAAAGTATGCAAAATAAAACCAAAAACAAAGAAGAAAAATGTAACGATGTATCACAAGTGCGTATTATTGTTGGTTTGACAATTTTTTTTGTGATGGAAAGAAACTGTTATTGTGAAAAAAAATCATAACCTCATGAAATTAATATTTAAATTGTGGTTTCGCTTACGGGAACGAGTAAATAGAAAAATTTCATATTTTTTAGACAGAAAGTGCTTGTGTTTTTTTTCCTTTTAATTGCCTAAGAAACACCTAAACATTCAGTAAAGCCGCTCCTTTACTGAACAATAGGAGCGTTGCTCAGCGTCGTTCGTATTCCGTAGCCCTAAATTCCCAAAATCCTAAATTAACAACCAACGGATTCAAATACGGCTTTAGGGGCCTGTGCCACACGCCGTATTGAAATTTTCATTTATTTGTTTCTAATTCAAGTTTAGGAGTATTTATTGAAAAATGTGACAATATAAGCCAAGCTAATTACCATACTCATCCTTACGGACATAATATATTAACTACTTACGCATATTTATACAACAATTAACCCAATACACAATTTTATACATCAATTCATTCTCACAATTTGATGACAACCAGGGAACTCCTATTATCAATAAGGTAAAAAATTGACACACAACCAAACGCGCAAACAACGAATACGACTTATTTCCATTAAAGATAAAAAAAACAATTATCTAGGCCCGTACAATTTTTTATTACAATATTAAAATGTATTCTAAAAGAAATCGTAGAAATAAAAAAAAATAGCTTTCCTTCAAGATTTTTGTTTCGAACATGTTCTATATTTTCTTGAGTATAAAATTTATGTTGCTGAACGCAGCTTTTTCTAACAATATTAATGGAAGTAAATGCGTAAGAACAGAGTTTCGTGGACATAATTAAAGTTCTTAGAAAATAAGGACCGATATTTTATAAAAAAATAAAATGTACTATGATAGGAAAAAAAAATTTATGTTGTTTAACTAACTATTTTCGTATAGTGCATGGTTCTAAGCTACTTCTACAAATTTATTTTCGCTATTTTATAAACCGGTTTCATTACAAAATTTTTGATAAATATTAATGTGGAGACTTCAAAGCTTATTGAATGCAGCTCATTGAAAGGCTAATGAAGTGATTTGGGAAGCTTCCTGTGCGATCGTAGTTTAACCTATGGGATTTCATCGCGCGTGCAACAAAATCCCGCTGTAACAGTTGTCGTTTGCACAGGGAAGCGTAACGGCGGAAACACTGCACGCGGGCTCGGCAACTTGCGCGTAGGGGCGACGGGGCACTGGTCGCGCGCGTTATTGTCACCCGTATCGCTGTGCCTCAAACGCGGAAAAGAAAATCCTGGGGCTGCGTACCCTTAAGGTGGTCGCCTAGTAAGGTGCTTGGTAGTGTGAGCGAGGCAGAAACCGATAAAGTGCTATGGGCGAGGCCGACCGGCGTATTTAAGATGGCCACCTGGGTAGGCCGCCGAACGGCAAGAAGAGCTCCAGCAGAAAAACGTTTTATTAAGAAACCATCCAACGTGTCTGAGTGAGGCCTGCTTAAAAATAGCATTTAAGAAACTTTACGCATCTGCATACGTTTCTCAGTTCCTCCATTTCTCACTAAAGCATGTTTTTTTGTGATGGTAAAAATGGCTCAAACGAGTGTTTTCGCGGTCATTTTTAGATATCAATATTCCGGTACTAAATATTTAAAAAGGAATAGGGACGTGCATTAAACTTTTATTTTTATTATCACGTCATAAAATTGTAGGGCCTCCGCTGAAAGTCTCATAGAAGTGCGCTATCGACGGCAAGACTGCACGTCAACTCAGTGCTTCGCACGTAGAGGCGATGAAAGAGTGGATGAGCATGTCTGGGTCGCCCTTAGCGCTCCCAAGCTGTTAATTCTCAGGCGTGCAAAAATTCCTTCAACCAGGCGACCGCCTTAAAAGGGTATCACCTCAACGTGCAAGGTGCACAACTTCTATGCAGTCTCTCCGTCGCCAACTCGTCTGAACGTAAATTTAAGCGATGACCCTACAATTTTATTGGTCGCTACTCTGTAGCAAAGTTCAACGCAAGCCTTTGTCGTGGTTTCGCGTGTATCTGGATGGTATATTTTGAAATACAGCATTCTTAAAAAGCTCTTTTTATCCATGTTGGACGGCATTAAAACAATATTTCCAAGATGCGTGACGTTTTGAAAGTTCCATTCCGCTTTCGTCTGTGATATACTTTATTTTCGTATGCAAACCTATTGGGGGCACGTTTAATAGCTTCGTCAAAAAAAGCTCTTTTTAAACATGTTGCAACATATTTGAAGCGCTAAGTAGGCGACCGCCTTAAATTCCTGCCTAATTAGTAGGTAACAGTTAAGTAGGTGGAGCTTAACGTCTCGTCGACAGTGACGTTATAAGAGATGGAAGCTGGAACAGGGTAGGAATCGACCATGGTATGTAAGTAACCATCCAAGAATTCGCCCTAGAGTGATCTCGGGGAAACCATGGAATACCTCAATCAGGATGGGCGGACAGGGATTCGAACCCAGGTCCTCCCGCATACGCGTCCTAAAGCTAACCACTACGCCACCTTGCCCAGTAAAGAGAGAGTAGTACTTAAATGGTTTTCCCATTAGTTGATTACGCGGTTATATGTATATAAATTAATAAATTTTCTGGGAAAGACTTTTCGCCAGAAAAGGTAAAATTCGATAACCTGATCGCGTATTTTTGTGCGTTTATCGTGATACAATACGTGTAGTAAAACTCGTGAGAAAAAAAATATATATTTTAATGCACTTTTAGATTTTTCCTGCGTAGTTTCCTTGAGAGGTTGGAGAAAAGTACAGACTTACGGAAGCGGTTCAATCTGTGGGCTTTCGTCGCTGTTGCAGATCTAGTTAACATAGTACAGCTCACAGAAGGAAACACAAGAGCGATGAGGCGCTAGGCGTCCGTGTTAGTCTCACTTGTATCGTTCCTTTGTTTCGGCGCCTTAAACAAGTGAGAAAGCTCCCGTACCCATGCTATCTACAGTGTGCGGGTCGCAAAAAAAAAAAAAAGCATTATTTCATATTAGTCCGAAATATTGTTCAAATTGTGTACATAACACGAAAACAATTTCCTCGCATAAAAAATAACTGTAGTGCATATTTTGTTGCATAATGGAATGTCATCGTCACCTTTTAGTGGTTTTGGAACTAACAAATAATAAAACTAACACACTTACTGTAAAGGATTATTTGTGCTGTTATTATATACCTACCACGAGTTAGTTCAAGAAATCTTTAAAACCTCTATATAAATGTTTTCGCAGTAAATAATTTTGCTTTTTTTTTTTTAAGCAAATAGTGATTTTTTTTAATTTATNCTTTAAAACCTCTATATAAATGTTTTCGCAGTAAATAATTTTGCTTTTTTTTTTTTAAGCAAATAGTGATTTTTTTAAATTTTTNAATAGTGATTTTTTTTAATTTATATTTATAAGTATACTTTTAAATGAATACAGACATGGTCTTTAGTCAACCATGTTAGATTTTCTGTAAATTGTAATTTTTTTTTTCATTTATTTGTTTAAAAATACAAATATTGTGATTTTGACTTGCAACGATGCAAAAACTATGCGATATGAAATTATTTTATTCAAGGGAATCTCTACAAGTTGAATTGTATTTCGTAAAAATATATAATAATGTGTTTTTTGATGACCGGTAGCCTAAAATTCTTCAGCTAGGCACTTGTTGGAAAACTGAATCCTGCATCCACACGATCAGTATTTATATATTAACTTTTATACAGAAACGTGAAGAATCGTGTTTATGACGTTGGCTTATAAGATCCAAAAAAATTATACTGATAAATATACTATGCTCTTTAAAAGCGAATACAACCAATTTACCTATAATATAAACATATGCTGTTTTCTACTAAGGTAGTTTTATCAAGTACTGTACAATAAAATACAGGACAGCACTAAACCAATAACATTAAAATTCGTGAGACAATTTACAGTGGCAATCCAAGCTACGCGGGGTAACGCCACAACTTATTTCGTATCGCTATATTAAGTCAGGCCAACATTCTTAATAAAAATATATTATATTATATATACACATTTCATAACGCATAAAGCTATTACACGTCAGGTAGCATGAGGGCAGTAACGTCAATTTGTCTAACGAAAAAAGAAAAGTTGTCCTGTTTAGTGTTTTACATACGCTGTTCAAGGTAAATTGGCAATTTTTTAAAGCGCTGCTCAAGATTTACTTTTGTTTTTGTTTTTTGTTCTTCTGCCGTATGAAAAATTAATATTTTCATGTACCTGCTCTCTTTACTCATGCGAGATGCAAACAAAACTGCTGCACAATTAATAACGTTACTGTATTACTATAAAGCCTATGCTAATTCGTACTTTAACCTGTATAAAGCAAGACACTCAAACTTCTTTGACGTAAAATTGAAACACGTCATTCGCCATAGAGAATTTATACATATGACTAGATTAATTAATTCCCTGCAAACTTAAATAGGAGCCAACATGTAATTTTGTACTGTAGCATATATGCAGATATGGGCAGTGATTATTTTCACATTTTTTATTCAAAAGTGCTCACATTACCGTTAACAGCCTTCAATGTATTTGGTTTTATGAACTGTCGTCAGCCATGATTGCTCTTTTTTTTTTCCTTCACAGCAGTTGTGGCAGCGCTTTTAGCACACTGTGCTTGCGTAATTTCAGAAGGTGAGTTGAATAATAGAACAGGTTATGTTTGCAAAATTCAGTATACGGTACTCATCTGTCTGATGGCATTGAAGTTCCCATCCACACGGTCAACTGCCTTTTTTTAAAAGTTTAAGAGAGGAATTGACTTCTGCAAACAGTTCGCCGGCAATCCATAATAAGCTCGGAATCCATGGTAAGGAATCGTTCAAAGATGAGGGTGAGGTACATAAATAAACACTAAACATATTGATGAAAATCTACAGAATATTAGAAGCGAATACATAAAAAACATGAAACCGGCATTACTAAATAATATGTTTGCTAAATTTGTAAGAAAATATTTCGCCAACGGGATGGTATTTATAACGCTATTCATAACGCCGTAAGTTTGCAGATTTAAGTGCAGCGTAAGATAAAGACCTCAAGGAATGTATCATTCCGTCGAAATAATTGCTCACAAAGAAACCAGGAATTTTAAGGGCCTATTTAGGACTGCCTTCTCTTGTTTTTTTTATATATTGGCTTCCAGAAACCTGTAAACCTCAATAGTAAATGATTATGCCCCGATTCTGGCAAAACGGTATTGCGTGGTAGCAAACTTTTGTTGACATTTTACGTAGGGCTTACGTTGTATTAATGTGTGTGTTCCAACCCAACATACAGTCAACCTTTCCAACCAAGTGCCAACTTTGGGCCAACGTACATTGTAACTTGGGGTAATAATTTTCACAGCTATAATATAAATGACAGCCTAATGTTTAAAATTAACAATTTCGTTCCAGTCATAACTCTGTTACATAGAATAGGCACAAATTCGGCATTATTATTATGTGAAAACTGTAATGAAAAACATTTAAACTCATTAAAATCCGAATGGACAGAAATTCACGTTTTTAAAATAACATGAACGGCATGACTTTTATCAAGGTCATCTTTTATTTAATATTCCCTTAGATGATTGCCATGTATGCCGAGAAAGTAAACGTGCTTGCAAATGTTTCAATTATGTTTTATTTATTATTGGAAGGTTCAAATAATATTAGTAAAAAATTATGCCTCTTAACTAAAAATACGAAAATAATAAGACTAATTCTTAGAAACCCTTTTTATAATAAAATTAATTTATTTTTGGTATGCTTTGTTAATACTCTTCCTCTTCTTCCGGAAAATATTTATACATGAAATAAACTAATAAATACCAAATGTATACAAGAGCAACGTGATCTATACAAGCGAAATTGAAGTAGAGTATCTAAAATTACCACAAATTAGTGTTATTTCTTCCAATGTCCTTAGTAAAAATATTACTATTTTCATACTTACGAATTTTATTAAGATTTAAAAATGACTTTCTCCGATTCTTTAAAGTTACATTTTGGTTAGTTGTAAATAACGAAGCAATTTTCATTTGACTATTGGCCGCTTGTCTTTGCGTGAAGACCGTTTGTTACATGAGTGAGCCAATCAGAATTAAGTTTCTCCGATACTGATCGTACATGATTCACGGGCAGACAGCTAAGACGCGTAAGAATTCAAATGATCCAATAGCGAAAGTGGTTCTTAACTAAAGTGCGTTGGAACACAGCTTGTCCTGAAATCTTTTCGCTAAAAACAGGTGCCCCGAACAATATGGAAAACACTTTAACAATTGTGTGCTGCCGAAACCGTGAGTTCCATTTATTTACTATATCTGCAACGAAGGGAATTATATTCTATAAACGGATGTCACCTTCGTAGAGTACAAAGAAGTAAATTAAACAAAATTAACAATCTATTATTTGGGATTTGTTCCAAAGTTTTTGCATACCTATGCTGTTGTTTTCTTCTTACTCATTTTACGAAAACACAATCTTTCGACATTTTTAAAGTCAGCAGTAAGTGTTCTAAGTATTTAGTTTTTTTCTTTTTTTTTTTTCTTTCAGAAATTGGGACTTTATTGTTTTCAGATTTGTATTTCTTCTTGAAGACAATCACGGTTATATTTTATGAGAAAATACTTTTCTTAATAGTTTGACGTTATTAAAAAAATATTAAACAAATTTAGTAAGCTTGCAAGTGATAAGTTATACGGTTGTATTTTCCATATTTAATTTAAAAAATTGAGTCTGAGATTTAAAGCGATTGGAAGTGGGATGTTTAACACAATTTTTACTGTAGATTTTAGGAATGTAATCTTCACCAAAAATTCACAAAACCATGAGTTTTAGTGATATACTCGTATATAACTGATGAAAGGGAGAAACATTATTTTTCGAAAATATTATTTTAAAATGTATGTGTTAGGAGGGGGGGGGGTAGTTCATCATACATACGGACGTGTACGTCTGAGTTCAAATAGCTTGTATGGACAAAGAAAAGGACATCGTTTGGATAAAATATTTTCTTCTACGCAGGCATATGAAAGATTAGTATCGCTTCATTGAAGTACAAAATCTTGCAAAGAAAAACTCTTCAACGATCGTTAGAGACCTGAAAAATTCGCGAGTTTAATGACTTGCAGGCTAAGACTCTAAAGTCTTTTGTACTAATATGACGATGTCAACTGCGCATTAGTTGTCTACTGTCACAGTGGAAGGCGACGATTGGGCCAGTCTTCTCCAGGTGGTATCAAACACGGTGTGGACCAATGGTTAGTGTTTTATAAGCACACATGTTTTGAACTCTAGGTTGTACCGAAAAGAATCCGAGAATTCTTCAGGTCTCTAAAAATGGTATATTAGTTAAATTTTTTTATTATAAAAAATAATAGGACCTCATACATAATGCAATGCAGTAAGAATTATATGACGCTTTAGAAGCGAATAGTGAACCCAAAAAAAAATTGTTAACAATGTGAAGTAATTAAATATGCAGCTGCGAATCTAAATGTTCCTCTTGGCAGAGCAATTGGAATGATATCAACACATTTGACGTAAGGGTCTCACGCTGGCAGAGAGACAGGCTTGTCACGAACACGCCGGCGTGATGTATTGTGTTGCAAATTACGGTATATACGCCAGGCGCAGCCACTATCCGGGTGGCGAACTATGCCAATAAGGACCGGCGCTATAATAGTGATGGATAGGGGAGCAGCGTCGTAATGGAGCCGTGAGGTCTGTGATTTATGACGAGCGAAATCTGCGCGTGCAGCCTCCAGGATTCCAGCGGTAATGCCCCGAGCGCGAACAAGCGATAAATATTCAGATCCACGTCGGGCAAGCTCACCGTGCAGTCGCGAGTCATACGTCGAGCGGCCGTCTGTGGAGGTCGCCATGTCTAGCACTTTCGACGTGATGCATGGCCGCATACCGTGCGGGCACAGAGTAAATAATAATGCAGAAGTGAAGTAGTCACTTATTCCGTGAAGTCCAACCGCATGCACAACCAACAACGTGTCGGAATGCCGTTCGCCAATCACCGCCCCGTAACTTACTTGCCAGCCAGTAGCTCATCCAACGGGTAGTATTGCGCAGCGTGCGCTAGCCAATCAGACACAAGGCCAGTTCCCAGACCCTCGCACAACCAATCAGAAAAGGAACGACCACGCCATTTCGTCTCTGTGTCAACGATTTATAAATAATACCCAAGTTCTTAGAAGTCGTACACCTGCCGCTTTAATTTAGTTTTGAAATTTGGTAAACAAGGAGCATCAAACCAAATATCTGTTCTTCAAAACCTATATTTCACTCGAATGAAACCGCTCATTTCTAAAATATGTCCCTGACCACAATGTACATATAGACACCAGGCACAAGGTCGACTATGCATTGTTGCAGGTGCACGTGAATCTGGCCACGCCCAACAATACAGAGCAGACTAATAACAGATATTCGTCGGAGCAGTTGATGAGTTCTGAGTAGACGAGATAAATGGAGTCATGGCGTAAGCAAAGTGCAATAGCCAAACGAAGTATTTATCCCTTCACGGGCACATATATATGATTCGCACCAAGCATGTTGGAAATATTTATTTCAGTATATTATATGGCTCAGTGCCGAAATTACTAGCTGAGTTATTTGCACGCAACTTTCCCGAACGCACTTCGATCCTCCAAGTATTCCACGCAGGCGAGCATGCACCGGTTAGAGCCACGAGGCTTGATTCCCCTTACAACGCCAGTTCACCGAATATTATTAGAGTAAAAGGACCTTTCTGAGAATGAATTAGAGCACAAGCTAAACTTTGAACGCATATACGTTTGACTTTCGTTCCGATTGATTCGAGATTTGTAAGCAACGCCCTGTACGAATTTGAGCTATAGTCTATTCGCGGTTTCTTCGCACTTTTAAAATCAAACTTTCGAAAAATGTAAATACTTCTAATACAAAATAATATTACATTGAGTGCGTACTAATCCGGTCCGTTGTCCCTTTCGTGTAATATTTAGGGTCACCTTTTTTTCGCGAAAATATTTACGCGGAGGCTAGACTTCACTATCCTATTGTTCTGAATGAGCTTTCAAATAATTCATACCTATAAATTGACTACCAAGATGTTTATTAATTATGTTAAGATTTAATACATCATGCCATTACTGCCACAATCTAGTTGGAAATTCCCCACCTTGTTCATGTTGCCGGAGGCTAATTCTCGGAGGCGGTTAACAACGGCCGGACACACCCATCTTCCGTGGTCTTCTCTCTGGTCGGGTCGACGACAAAAGATGTCACTCCCAATGTAATGCTGGCATATATTGGTTGCGTTGTTTAATATTTCGGCCCCGTTTACTGGACAATGGAGGGAATTTCTGCAACTGTCTTTCACAAGGTGCTGTTGCAATCACGCTCGTACCCTCGTTTAATGTTTGAAGGTGTGATCAGGCAGGCTGTTCAGCTAAGGCCTCATCATATCGTAACATCTCCCCCAATGTTCACTAGCGAGATGCCCTCATCTCACCCTAGAGTCCGTGTGGAGTATATAGCTGACTGGGAGTTGCAACTTTCATGTTGTCGCAGCAGCAATATGGATCGGGTTGAATTCCTCTTCGCTACGGTAGGAAACATTTTTGAAAGGAAATATAGTAGACGTATAAGTTCGGTATAAGGAACTGCCAATTGCTTTCGTGCAGTTCCCGGGCAAAGTGGGCCGAACAAACGCTGGGCTCTGTGATTGCAGTGGCCTTGCGGGCCTTGAACTTGCATTTCCACTGGGTGTGCAAATTGCCTTCCACGCGAGCGTGGCAGATGCCCCGCGGGCGGTTCGCAATCGCGTCAGCCTTTCTTGAGTTTGTGAGTTCCTAAGTACTACTTGGCGTGGATCGTTAATTGCATTAATTCTTGTAAAGAATGAAACAGCAATACCATGTAAAACTTGAGCAATTATAGTGAAAAAGAATAATTTAAACTGAAACGAATTTGAATTGTTAAAATTAACTGCTCTCCCCGTTACAATAATTATTTTATTTCGTTTGTACAGAAAATACACTTGCTGAAAATAAATACATGTTTGAACACTGACCAAAATAGTGATGTGATAGGAGAATGTTACATACTAAAATGGTACGTGACGTCACGGTGGTAGGATACTGATGGGTTGGTATCAAAACGTAGCACATTATTAAATTAATTATTTAAACTCTCATTAATTATGAAAATAAAACAAAGTTACAGCTGCTTTTCGACTACGTTTCAATACGAAAGTAGGAAACGGAAAGGATATTTAAAGTAACGTATACACAAGTATTTAAAGATAAAACAGATTGATGACGTAATAAATGTTACTGATTTTACAAGAAATATGTGTCACTAACAGATAATAATATCTATTAAATGTGGTAAATTGTACAAATGGTTAGTTTTCTATAAAAATTAAACTCTTAAATTACAGTCATAAGAAAGTAATTACTTTTTCCTTAAAGAGTAGTTTATTTAAATGACCACATTTCCAAAAGTTTTACAAATGAGACGTCTCTATTTTATGAAGTTAACTTTTACAATTTATTAATTTATATATAAGTTGTTAATTGTGTAGGTGCATTAAAAAAATTATATATATACACACACACTAGCTTACCATGCCACGCATTGCTGGGGCATAAAATACTGTGGTTCTATTAATTTCTCTGAACATTGAAAACAACAAACTGAAATGTTCAAACAGACAGCTGTCAACAAAGGCGCGTCCTGACGCGAAAGCATGGCAAAACTGAACTTTTTGCAGATTGTAGTACCTTTGTAGGTAATACAGATAAAAAATAAAGGTGTACAAACACTCGCGGGAACGAAAGTATGGTTTATAAAATAACAGAATAAAAATCGGTTGATTTTTCGGGAGTTATACGTGTACGAACTAACTGACACAACTTATATATATATATATATATATTTATTTATTTATTTATTTATTTATATTAGCTGTGCCCTTGTCTCCTCTCGCATGGACTACGCAATTATTGTTTAGGTTTTTTTTTTTAAATAAGGTTCCACCATCCCATAACTACACCTCCACCCGCCGCCACCATTGCTCTCCACGTCCGCGTACGGTAATCCTACTCGCGAAAGTAAATTTTTTTTGGGATATTTTCTCACGAATAAATAAGATTGCCCATCATTTTTTTTTATTGCAAGGCGTAAGCCATTGCAAAGTTTTGGTGGATTGATATTATTGATGCTATTTTCTATTTTAACATATGTGGAGGCAATCCTGAAACATCAAGCGAATTTAGAAATTCTGGCATATAATTTACAGCTTCTTTTTCGTATAATGTTACGTCCACAGATTTGTATGTGACATGTTCGCTTGTCGATAAGTATCGAAATATATATTAGTATCGATATATCGATATATTGAGCATTGGCGTACTTATAAATATCGATATATCGATATATCGTTGTATCGATAAGTATCAATATATCGATATATTGTTTTTATATACACAGATAGATCTGTTGCTAGGTTACGACTTGGCATTGTTGACAATGCATTGTTGATGTTGCATTGTTGACTAAGGCGCTTCCTGACGCGAAAGCATGGTAAAAATGAGCGTTTTGCAGATTTTAGTACGTTTGCAGGTAATACAGATAAGAAAGAAAATTTTAAAAACACTCGTGGGAACGAAAGGAAGGTTTATATAAAAAAAACAGAATGAAAATCGGTTGATTTTTTCGGATGTTACACGCATCCGAAAACGTACACGAGGTTTTTATGTATATATAGATAGACTTACAAGCAGTGGAGTATTACTTTTTTTCAAATTCTTTTTAGTATCTTAAAACTGGTTTAATATTCATTTATGTATTTTTGGTTATGTAATCACAAACTTTTTAAAGTAAATTTTGGTATGTGTTACTGTTACCTGCAGGGTGAAGTGTAAGTGTTGTAAGTATAATATGTGAACCGCTGGTTACCTGTAAATAATTAAACGTACGACTCGCAAGCTGAGTTAACCGGTAGTACTGACGGCTGTGAGCGTGGTGCTGAGGTTGTTGCGCGTGACGTCAGGACAGGTGTTCCCGTGGGTGTTGCTTGCGCCGCCCTCCGGAGGGACTTTACATGAGGAGGGTTTGTTGTGACATCTTTGCTGGTTGCTGTTAACATGAAACATGCGGTATCGTTGATCAGAAACTTGCAAAGAAATATATTAACAGAATGCCTTCACAGTTTAAAAAAACATATTATATAAATTTTTTCCTTAAATAAATTAATAGGACCATAATATATTATGAAGATTATATTTACTCAATTAACTTGTGGATTTAATACGGTTTTATTATATTTATGGTTGTATTATATTTATGTGTTAGTCCGANATTTACTCAATTAACTTGTGGATTTAATACGGTTTTATTATATTTATGGTTGTATTATATTTATGTGTTAGTCCGACCTTGGAAGCCTATATATTTAAACGTGAGTTATAACTCATTAATTTTTTTAACTCTCTTTGTCAATTTTTCTCTCAGGCGATATATGAATACTAACTTATGTTACAACTTTATAATTACGTTACTGGTTTTGATCCAGTTTTTAGTTAATGCCTACAATTAAAGACGATTATGCTAGAACCTATTTTCTTACATTTTCTTTTTCTGAAACTAATTTATTGTAGTTAGCTGTGTGCACGGATAAAGCTCATAATTATTAAAATGTTAATATTTACGCTGGACACCAACACATAGCATAAGTAGAATATAATGACACTGTTTAATAAACAGTTAAAATTGTAATAAAGAGGATAAGAAAGTATAGCATGTTAACAAGGCCGAGGGACATCCACACATAGTATAAGTAGAGCATAATGGCACTGATAAGAGATTATGCAATAGATGATAGTATAGAGGAAAAGAATACATAAATAATCAAGTACGTAACACTTATACTTCAACACAAAGAGGTAGCATACGGATATCGGGGAAATCTGCACTCAATGACATACCAGGGAGGTCAAAAGCGAAAGTACCCTCGTGGTATACTTTCATAGTACTGTGCAGTAGAGAAAGGACCCACAGCAAAAGTTCAACGCATCCATATTGCGCCCCTACTGCCTGAACTCTTTCAAGGCTAGTAGAGCACAGAAAACAGGCCCCTCTGGTCGGGTCACAACTNGCGCCCCTACTGCCTGAACTCTTTCAAGGCTAGTAGAGCACAGAAAACAGGCCCCTCTGGTCGGGTCACAACTCCACCAGAGGCCCAAATATTGCTCCGCGTCTCACGCGAAACGAAAGGTTTGAACTCCTGGGTAAGTACTCCTCACAATTGGGTGAATGTGGGCAAACCATGAACGGACAGACACAGTCGAAGTGGGTGCGTCTCGGGCACTATTCCCATTTCGTGAAATACCCTTGGCATTGTATACAATTATTACTTCTCATGTCAGGTTTAGCAGTCTGTGCATCAAACAATATAGTGCTGACTGGCACGGCGTGTCGCTCGCACGTCCGAAAGCCAAGAGGATTGGCTAAATTCTCGGATCACAGAACTGCGTAAACCAAACGGAATTAATTCTCCCCGTGTCCTTATAGCACAGGTTTGTGGGAAGTGCATGAAAATATTGAGAGTTTGAGAAACTTAAACTATAACAATAAACTTCTGTTTTAAAGTGGGTGTGGGTTAACATTTGCGTAGCGTGACCTGGCACGCCTTTTCGCAATACAGCGGCACTCGAGCCGCGGGGAAGTGCTAATGCGGGAATGTGTTGTCTCGGCACTTTGTAACTGAGGCATGTCGCTTTGGCACGTAACCGCGTCTACTCGTCCTTCCATATAGCGACTAATAACGCAGTATGGGCTTTCTATCACCATACAAAAATCTCATAGCTACTGGCATACCTTATTTCTATGCATTTTTCTTAAATATATAATTTGACTAATGGGAGAGCATAATAAAATCCTATACCTTTATCCGTGCAGAGTAATATGTTACTACATTATTATTACTTCTATGGAATTTATTCAATTAGCATGAGTTGAGAGTTAATTTATTGGTAATTGTCACGTTATGATGAATTATTATCACAGTAATAGTTTAATTTCAAATAACTACATCCAGCGCACACAGGAGATCTATATCTTAATTTAAATATATAGAACGGTATCACTGAGGGAAATTGTTTACAAGTATGTACACACAAGTAGGGACTTGCAGTTCACACTGAAATTCTTTAAATTTTAATACCGTTTGCTTTTTAGGTTTAAAATAATTACGTTTCATGTTTACATATTCGGCTGAAAAAGGATTATTATTATTTAAACATAATACATTTTAAAAGTAGATATTATGGAACTATTTTTAATATACTGCTTCTTAATAACTAAAAAATTTTTATTCTTAAAAGTGGATGTGGTTCAAATTTTGCTATTATTAATGCGGAAATTAGCGTGGGTGGGTGGGGAATTTATTGAAATGGGGTTGGATGGTAGAGAAGCTGATCCAAGGCAGCGAGAGGGTAGGGAGGAACCAAGCCTCCACCATTATTCTGAATGAGCTTTTAAGTCATTCATTGTGAAAGTGTCTAATGGCGTAGCTGAATATTTAGTCATGAATAGGTAGAGCACAGCAGTATAAGATGGAGTTTATTACAGATATAGGATTAAACAATAACTATTTATGTGACTATTGATCGGGGAGCTTTAAATTGAATACCAAGATGCTCATTAAATATATTAAGATTTAATAACTCACGGCATTTTGTTACAATCTAATTGGAAAGTCCCCGCCTTGTTCATGTTGCCAGAGGCTAATTCTAGGAGGTGGTTAAAGATGGTTGGTATTTTCATTTTCCGTGGTATTCTCTCTGGTCGGGTCGACGACAAAAGAGGCCGCTCCCAGTGTTACGCTGGCCTATATCGGTTGCGTTGTTTAATATTTCGTCCCCGTTTACTGGCTGGTGGAGGGGATTTCTGCCTTTGTCTTTCACAAGGTGCTGTTGCAGTCACGCTCGTGCCCTGGTTTAATGTTATGAAGTTATCAGGCCTTAACTGAACGGCCTGGCTGATCACACCTACGATATTTGAGCACTGTCCATTAATTGTTACTTTTAACTTTCCTGAAACCCTGCTCAAGTTCCACTATCGTGCTATACCTCCGCCTCATGCAAACAAAGCTTAACAAGTATATAATAACAGTTCGTGCACACATTATGTTTAAAAACATATTGAGTGAGAATTATTTCCTACTTGGCATTACCAACACATTTGTTTTTTTCACTTATGTTATTTATATTAGGTATAAATTAAACATTGCAACCTATAGATAAAATAAAAGTGAAGTTCAATATAGCCAAAAATAAGATTATGTTAGGTTAATAGAAGTATAAAACGCTTATGATACATAGCACATTTAGGAAACAAACGAACTTATCAAAAAATGGAGTGATTTTTCAAAGGTTTCATTCAAAAAGTGTGAAGATAATGCGAACAGGCTGTACATGAGTGTTGAAAGGTTAGGCAAGCGGAGCACACCAACTGCACTTTTCAGTGAGAATAAATATTAAAACATATATAAGAGCCACTATACAAAATTGTGAGCATAACGCAGAGGAAGGATCTTATCTGTGGGTAGCTGATGTGACTTTTTAAGACATGCCACTTTACACCACGTACCACAATACTAATTTTTGCGGAATCTGATAGGAATCGGTTGATTGATTCCCAAGACATGACATAAAATACATATTTATTCATGTTGTACTATCTAAGAAAATGGCAGGGCAAAAAAGAAAATGTAAAAGTACATTCGATGCTTGATGTACGGATGTATCTAAATTCAGCCTACAAATATCAGCTACATATTAATCACGAAAAAAGAAGATGAAAATATATATACAACCTATGGTCTAAAATGAGTTCTAAGAGAGGTAAAATTTTGTGAATTTGTAACTGAATAAATTGTTTGTTACACTGTGACTTTTATGTACCTCGCTCTGTGATGTTTCCCTCCCTTTAATAGCAGCAACAGTGTGTGTTGTGCGTGCCACACCTGCCAGGTATTGGTGAATATTATTGTGAAAGTAAAACACGAATTACTCAAAAACGGTAAATCTTAGGGTATTTACACAGGGTGACATTTTTGTTAACTGTAACATGGGTATTAATAACCCATCTTATAAATTTAAAATTTGCTACCGCCTCATGGATGCTAGTTTGAAATAGAGGTAGTAACAGTGATTATTTACATGAAATAATTTGATGACACTGACAGGTGTTGTGGTGTTCGAATATATTTGTTTAGTTAACCATCATCCAGAAAATCGGTGTGGCATCTTAAATATTAATTCCAATATTCGCAATAAACAGGTATTTTAGGTCCAACGTCAAAGTTGTGTAGCACTCTAAGTATTAACTTTAGACTATAGGGCGTGTATATATTTTCAACTTCTTTTTTCGTGATTAACCTGCAGCATTAGTTTGTCGGTTGAATTTAGATACACTCTGTATATACTTTTTGCGTACAAAGTTTTGTCGAAATTAACCAAACGGTGTTGTAGATATAACAAATTAACCTAAAATATTTTTATAACTGCCATATTGAAAATTATAGATTTACTAAGTTAACTTACTTATGTTTAAACGGCTTGAAATATTATTAATGCCAAATTTGTTCGGAATCAATTGTGTAATTTCCGAGATATATTTTAAAACGTAAACTTTTCCATGCAGTATTATCTTCCAAAATGGAATACAAATAACAATATCCATCTCTAAAAATTCGATGCTTGCATGATAAACTGTTAACATACCGAATTTGGTTTAAAATCGGTGCAATGGTTGCTTAAATACGACGTGACGCCCAAAAATTTAAAATGACCGCCATTTTGAAAACAAGTTGAAACCTATAAGAACCTAATGTCTTTACGAAGTATGGTACCGAGCTTGGTGACGTTGGCGTTGGTTCACGGGTTCGATGGTTTTTTGGGGACACACAACACCCTCGCTCAAAAAAAAAGTAAAATGGTATCATATACTAATGTTTGGTTCAGAAAGTAGGCCAAAAGCTAACCCCTAAAATATGTTTATTTTGATAATTTTTCATAAATAATGTTTTACTTTCAGTGTGCGTTCCATCAGAAATGTTTGCTACCCCATTTAAGTGGAGTGGATGGTGGAGAGGTTTGGGTGGCTTTGAACATCGGGGTCTTAAGAGCCGTTGATGGAAAATCGAGGTATGGAGCAGCACCGGAATGCAAGGGCTATGGAAACGGGAGATCTCCGAGAAAATCGGCTTACCAGCGGCATCATCCGGCACGATTCCGATGCCCACATGCGAAGATTCAGGTGACCCCGCCGGGAATCGAACCCGGTTCGCCTTGATGGGAGACGGGTAGTCTGACCACGACACCACCGCGGCCGCCTACCACCTTCGAGTATGATCGTTTTCCCTTCCCGACATGAACAATGGATTCTTCCACAATTGGAGGAATATTTTTAGGTTAGTTGACCCGCGGTGTTTTTCTTACGTTTTTTCTTGCTCGATTTCTGTTGTTAAATATTTAATTCCTCATTAGATTTAATGTTACTTAATTAAATTTATAATAATGATAAATTGTCGACTGTTTTAAGCACGCCATGATTCCTAGACTCACGATTCACATTCGGGGATAAAGTATCTGCGTACTCTCATTTCAAACAATCTATCACTTCTCTATATGTCTGATACCTATACGTCTGCTACTGTCGCAACCCATTCGCCAGGCAAAAATTTCTGAGATTCTGTAGACACCTAGTGTCACTTCTGGTGACACTGAAACTACACTCTGAGATTTGAATTAGTGGTTGTAGTCAGACAAGTTACAGTAAGCATAAAATAAATGTTCCTTTAATTATTTTTCTACTGCCAGTTTTATTTAGATTTTTGTTTGTTTCGTATCTTTCCAGAATGCTAAATTATTTTTTTTTTAGTTCAGGCAGTTTCTCTCATAACATGACCATCAAAAGACGAAAGGACAAACCCTTGGGTCGCATACACGGAATTGTTTTGATTTCCGGTTTCGGCCTTTACTACATACACTGTTTTCATGTAATCGCAATCAAAATAAAGAACACACACACAAATCTTAATTAGAGTACGTTATTTTAAAAAACTGAATTAAAATGCACAACACATGTCGCGTAAAAAGAAATAAAAGACTCGGGTTTCAATATTCCAGGACATTGAAAGGGTTGTTATTTTCCGCTGAAAGTTAATGGAATATACTACGATCTCACAAAGCGCAGGTAACAGATGAAATGTGATGGAGGTTATAAACAGAAACTCATTCCGCTGAAAAGTTTACATACGTAAAAATAAAACATTAATATTTACTCTGCCTTTCATTTTCAATAGCCTAGGTGTCACCCTTTTGTAAACTACACGTAAACCAGTACCAGTATATAACAATGTATTTCTTCTCATTGTTATATAGGATCGATAATTCTACTCAACTGGGTACGTCATATAAGAGATTAAGCTTGCAAAAATATTTTATAATAGTAACTTACAATCTGTATTCCGCGTTACATAATATTTTGAGCAATATTTTGGGCTCTAGAAATGAAGTAACGAAATGACTTTAAAAAAATATCAAGCAGTTGTCATTAATGTAAAATTATGGGCATCCGTATATGAAACTAAACGGTAACTTATTAAAGTAAATTTATTATTTTGTCATTAATTATTGGTGATGGATTAGTATGTCAACCATATTCATTAAACAATGTGTGTAAAGCAAAACAAAAAGGAAATCACACAAAACTGAGTAAAACAAAAAAAAATACAAAATAATGATAAAATCATTAAATTTATTTATATTGAGTTGTGAAGTGTTGGTGGTCAACTTCGTCCGCACTCTCTTAATTTTCTGTAAATATTTTTGAAATATATTTACTTGGAAAAGCAAAAATTATTTAGAATATTTTTTATGGCTGTACTTGGGGTTTCGTGGTGAATTTGTTTTTTAAAATCAACATCATTTTTATATGCGTTGTTATTTATCTAAATTTACGCTGTTTCTTTAACATAATTTTTTATTTTTGGAAAATATATTTCCAAACTTTTGCACTAAGGAACACAGTAAGAACATGTAAGATTCCAGATTTGTTTTAACCTGTAGGCATTTTTCTTCGACACCGAAACGTTTCTATTAAGGAAAAGTTTGTAACTATGGAAGTATGAGGTATTAAGAGTGTACTTTTTTATAAAATGCGAACATAAAGGCACAATCCTACCATGTTCGCAGACCCGCAAGCTATTATATCTTCATTACAGCCTCATGAAGACGATTTTGAATACTAATTGCAAATAATTAATCAGGATTTTTATTTTCGAGACATTGAACAAAAAACGTTTCCTCAATAATTAAATTGTGTTTTTTTAATGTCCACATGACCTATTAGGCATATTATTGCAGCCTTTCAAGCAGTATTTACTTTTTATGGCTACGGTATTTATTAAAAAATTTCACGTGTCTTCCACAAACGGGTAGTGAAATATTTTCGTTAATTTATGGACACAATTTCAGCTACAATGATGCGCGCTGGTGCAGCAAAAAAAACCCCGCAAATATCACTTACCCTTGTTTAAAGAGGTTCAACAAAGAGGCATCATCGACCATCTAATTTCTTATTGCCATGCCGCTTCCTCCTATTAATAATATTGTAAAAGTTCATGGAAAACAACTTACCCGAAATCCCACACACACACACACACACACTCTTTCATTGCTCATCATTTTCTGCGTATTTCTTATTGCAAACGAAATAATTTTTAACGGGTCGTTTTAAAATTTTCATACATACATTTTTAAATAACTAATTAGGTATTATAATATTAATATCATGCCAGAGGAAATCGAAAGATACTTCCAAATGTCTCAGTTTTTCATGATGGAAACCTTCCTTTGAACGTTCTTTTAAACTGACATATATAATACTTCATTGCATGAAAATACATGTAGACCAGTGCTAATTTTAAGTCATTCAAAACGAGATTTTGTAGATTTTGCTGGTGGTCAATTAGCCAATTTTGTATTCCTAATTTTTTATCGGTTTCATTCGAGAATTGTACACATACACAAGCGGTCAGTTCTCGTTATGACCACCCACTGCATTTGACGTCAGCAAACCATAGCCAATGATACCATCATAACCTACATGCTAAGCTGTCAACACTATGCAAGTGTATCAGCAATCGTTTTCGTTGGTAAAACGCGTGGTTTGGCAGACTTGAAAAGGGGCGTGGTTGCCAACTTTCGGAAAAGAGGTGGAAGTTTTTTTCTGCAACTGTGACGTTTGCGAACTGTTCGTGTGCTGCTATAGTCAAAGGGTGCCATGGNAGAGGTGGAAGTTTTTTTCTGCAACTGTGACGTTTGCGAACTGTTCGTGTGCTGCTATAGTCAAAGGGTGCCATGGTTGTACAAACAACAGCACTGCGGATATGCGGCATGGAAAAAGCGGCGCACCTCGTGGTGTTGATAAGAAAGAAGAACGTCGGCTGCGAAGGTGCGTGAACACGCACTGGCACGCTACAACATGAGCCACTAACAAACCAGACGAATAAGCGGATAATATAAACATGTTTCTCAAACGATCGCATAGAGAATACTGTTGCATGTAGGTCTCCGGAGCAAACGTCTGGCCACTGCCACCATGGTGACAACAATTCATCGGCGGAAACGCTGCACGAAAGTACAGCAATCGGACCTCTTCTGATTGTCAAAGAGTTGTCTTCTCAGGCGGGTCACGTTTTCTGCTTGAACAGACGGATGGATGTTGGCGTGAACAAACATCCTGTAAGGACACAAGATGGGGGCGGTAACTCTATGGTCTATAACAGTGGTTCCCAAAGTTTCCTTCACCACGAACCACTCAAATGCAGAGTGCCNGGGCGGTAACTCTATGGTCTATAACAGTGGTTCCCAAAGTTTCCTTCACCACGAACCACTCAAATGCAGAGTGCCAGACTAACATGGACCACCTAACTCGACACCTTTTTAATAGAAGTACCCAAATGTGCGAATCATTATTTAATAAGGCAATAAAAAATTTACCATGATAAAAATCATTTAAATTATATTATTTCAGAAAATCCAAAATTAAATTAATACTTTTACTACTATTTTGTTATTATTTAGAACACAAAGGANCGAATCATTATTTAATAAGCATGGTAAATCGCTGAACCTAACATTAAACAGACCGGAACAAACTAGGTATATCTTATCAATGTAAATGCTTGATGGCATATTCCGAAAGAATATCAAACTACTTAGAACCTGGCTTCAGACATCCAGTGGTCCGTATATGGGGGTCGCTTTGACGCAGCGGCTAGAGCGCTTGCCTTCCAACATAGGCGAACCGGGTTCGTTTACTTACGAGATCGCTCCCGGATTTTTGCACACGAAAATCGTGCCGGACGATGCCGCTGGTCGACGAGTGTTCTAGGGGATCTCCCGTTTCCCCCGCCTTTGCATTACTGTGCTGCTCCACATTAACCTAGCGCCACTCTCAACTGCTCTCAAGGCCGCAATGTGAAGAGCCGCCCAAAACTCCCTACTATTGCTACCATTACTTAAGTTGTCTGCGCACAACAATTTGAGAACCAGTCGTCAAGATAAAGATTTCTTGTAATTTTTGGGTCCATTCATACGTCTGGAAGGCAAGCTTAACCCGTTTGTTTATCAAGTCATTCTTATTGCAAATCACTTTTCACTTTGAACAAATGGGATGGTCAAGCGTTAGAATATAACGTGTTGTACGGTGCAAAACTGTCCTGTATTGGTTGGACGAGTATGAGAAAACTTTCAAATAAACTCCTAGCACCATTTCATTCCCCAGACTTCAATATAATAGAACAGCTTTGATACCACCTAGCTCGCCATGTTCGCTATATGGACCCTATACCGCACACCCCTCAGCAGCTGTGGGATACCTTACATGGCCCCAAAACCCTTGGCAACACTCCAGCATCTTACTGAATTCCTACCGTGTCGTCTAGTTGCCGTTTGTGCTACCCAAGACGGTTTTTCTGCAAATTAGCTGTGGTTCACAATTTTGTTACTCGGCAACATATGTCATGAGTATGTTCCATCTTGTAATCGCGTCTATAGTTTGTCCAGCTTGTCAACTGTTCAGATAACACTTATCAAATCAGTATTATTACAAGTCCGTACCAATAACTGAATATATTTCACCGTAAATACTAGCTTCCGTACATATAGTTGCGTTGGCAGAGAATAACCACTTTACTGTGGGTTTTTTTTAACAAACACCGTTCATTTTGCCATATTATTCGTTACGAAAAAAATATGGCGAAACTATATGTAAAACTTTTCCCCTTAAATGATTAGGTGAGTAATGAGACACAAAAAATAGAATTTTAAAATCCTTTACGTTCAAAATATCATAAACTACTAGCGAATAAGCAACAAATCGGTCAATAGTGTTTCGTAGAACGGAAGTCTTGTATATCTAAAAATGCGGTTGGCAATATCTTAATCTTAAGATGTACGCTATTTTATAAAATATATTATTAACCAAAAAGGGTCGTCTTGTTGAATAACTTTCAGGTACGTAGTTTATGAGAAATCCATGTGTAGCTCTCAAAACAGAATATATGTTGTAGATAACACACAACACATGAATGCATTTAAAATTAGGGTATTGTGGGGTCGTACAGATTCCTTTAAATACTACTTAAGAAGAAAAAGTACATCAATTTGGATTTATATTTTTGGAAGAATAACTTGCCGAAGTTTGTCGGTGTTGTTCATAGACATCACTATATCAACGAATTATTAAAAATGTTCGAAAGTTACAAAATATTATTGTATCGAGGTAAACAATAAGTTTGATTGTATTCCCGACGAAATCGGACTACTTTGTGAACAGAGCATCGAAGCACAGTCGTTAAAACGCCAAACATTCCGGTACAAGTCAGTTTAACTAAGTGACAAAACTTGCAGTAATTTCCAAATGTAGGCGACATAAAACAGCGCTCGCCGGTAGAATAACGTATGGCGTTTTCACGGGACCAGTTTCAACAGCAGACTCGGCGAGTACACGCATGGCGTATTGACGGGAAGTTTATGGTGTTGGAATGGGGTGGGAGCTAACACGCGCCAATATGGCTATTTACTAGACCGGCAGAGTACATGCGGGGAGCGGAAGAGGGTTGGCCGGGGGGTTGAGGAGACACACAAGGCTGTTATTGATTGGCCGGCACCTGCATGCCGCCAGCGGGCAACCCGGCTGCCACTCACAGAGTCTGCATCCAGCCCGATCGGAGGACACGAGGGCGGGACGCCCTAGTTGCTTGTCGCGACGCGATCACAGATAATATAGAGCTCCCACCTACCTGGTGCTGAAACTGCGTTGCAGAGTGTTCCAGATATACGTTTTTCCATGAAACTATTAAACGTTCTTCCAAAGTGCTGATCGACAAAAAAAACACACGCTTCAGACTAGGTCTGTTGAGTGCTTTCAAGACATCACGCAAATTAAAAAAAAAAACATTTCAAAGCACAAAATTATAGCTAAAATCGACTTTTTCAAAGCCCTCTATCATAAAATGTACCCCCCAGATACTTACGAAAATACTCAATGTTCTTGTGTTGAGCATCGTAATCTACTTTCCACCTATAAAATTATAGAGTCAACAATTAAAGTCCTATGGGTATAATTACACCAGTTCATGGCCTTGCGCTTAGTGGTGATGGCGCACTTTGTGAGACCTCATGTATTAATGTGAGGCCAAAACGTCTCTCTTCAGATTCGTCTCCAACAAATCTAATGTCTCATAGCTNTTGTGTTGAGCATCGTAATCTACTTTCCACCTATAAAATTATAGAGTCAACAATTAAAGTCCTATGGGTATAATTAGTACGCCGAGAATACAGTACACCAGTTCATGGCCTTGCGCTTAGTGGTGATGGCGCACTTTGTGAGACCTCATGTATTAATGTGAGGCCAAAACGTCTCTCTTCAGATTCGTCTCCAACAAATCTAATGTCTCATAGTTATTTTTTTTTGTGACGGAAAACTTATTCACTTACCGGACAGCCAACCTTCGTCGTACATAGCTCGGGCATTTCTTCATGACATGGCTCACGACATGATCTGATTTATTTTTCGTGGTTCACGACTTGGTTCATGACATGCTCCATGGCCTACTTTGAGGAATGTTTTGTAGCTCATATATTGGTTCGCGACGTGGTTCGCGACGACATTAACCTCATATCCCGATAATCAGTATTCAATTCGCTGCATGATCGTGGTGGGTGAGGTATTTTTGCAACGTTTTGCGCGAAGAGGTTAGCAATGAGATTCCTATCCGGCAACATGTTTCGATATTTGTCGTCATCGTGTAATAGTATGGATGGCTGGCATGACCAGTTGGTTTTGATGGTTGGTCTTGTCCATTGTTCTAGTCAGTTTGGTATAAGTCAGTTCGGTAGGTGTTCATCTCTGGCAGGAGTCAGTCTTGGGTAGAGTCAGTCTTGGGCGGTGTCAGCCTGCATGGTTAGCCAGTGTGTTTGGTCGGTCTCTTAAGCTGATCTGGTCGGTAGGATGGCCTGGATGACTTATATGGTCAGCTACTAATGGCCATTTTGTATGGTTAATCTGTACTGTCGGTTGATTTGCGTGGTCGGCTGGTATGAACTAATGTATGGTAAGCTTGTAATGGTCAGTCTGTATGGTCGGGCAGTTGGTCTGGTCTTCATGATCGGTTGGTTTGGTAAGTTAATATGGGTGATTGGTATCGTCGGTTTTTATAATTGTATGGCCAGCTGCTATGAATGTCTCATATGGTTGACTCATATGGATGGTTCGTACGGTCGCTTTGTATGACTGTCTGGTATTGCTGGTTCGTATGGCCGGCTGATATGGTCAGTTCGTGTGGTCGGCTAGTATGGTTGTCTCGTTTGGATGTTCATTTGGTCGGGTTGTATTGTACGTTGTTTGGTATGACCATTTCGTATGTTTACTTGATATTGCTGGTTCATGTGACTGGCTTGTATGAGGTTTGTGTGGTCGTTGGTGTATGGTCACGCTCCTTAAAATAGGGAGCCAATAACAATCTTTAGATCCCGAGTATTTCGCGGATTGAGTTGGAAGCAAGCTAGGCTGGACAGCCCTATATACACTTGGGACCTTATCGTTTGCGTATTGGTTGCTGTGATCAAGTGAGGCCTCTGTACAGGGCTGTTAAACACTCACACACAGTCCTGCTCCCTGCTTATTACTGGCTCACAGTTAAACTGGGCGTGTCTAAAGAACTGTCGTCCAATGACAACAGTAGGAGAAAAGAACCAGTGTTTGGAGTCTACTTCACCTCCGAATGAATTCGCGAAATACTCGCGGTCTCTAACAATCATTCGTCGGTACTCTAATGATCTCTCTGTTGACACGTATAATGAATTATAGCTTGTCTCAAAATGAATAAGCGAATTTTTCAAGACTCTACCAATGAAATATTCAGCTCTTCGCCTACTCATATAGAAGTTTCGCATCTAACTTGTTGCAAATGATAACTTCGCTATAGACCATTCACGGTCACTTCCAACTTTTCTGAAGGCCTGCTAAAGTTCTACTTGCAGGATATTCCTCCACCTCATGCAAACTAAGCTTAGAAAATTACTCCAGAGGGCCAACGTACCGCATTCGTGTACACTCAGTGTAATAATATTTTGCAAAAGTACTACTTTTTACTAGTAATTACCAGCATACATATTTTCTCCCTGTCTTTATTCATATTCGTTAATAATATATTTTTATAATTTATAGATAAAATATAAGTAAAAGTTCAACTCAATCAAAATTTGGTTATTTTTATGGTACCACATGAACAAAATGCTTGTGATACATGGTTAGAGACCTGAAAAATTCGCTTATTCATTTTGAGACAAGCTAAAATTCATAATATGTATGTTGATATAACGTTAGCCATTGTTGCACACGGTGTTGACACCTCCTGGAGAACGCTGGCCCAATCGCCACCTTCCACTGTGACAGCAGACAACCAATGTGCATTTGATACCGGCATATTTATACATACGACTGTAGAGTCTAGCCTGCAGGTCATTGAACTCGCGAATTTTTCCTGTCTCTATACATGGCATATTTAGGTAACAACCAAACAGGTCATACATGGAATGTTTTCTCTAAGGTTAATTTCAAAAAGTGGGAAAAAACCGCGAATAGACTATACGTAGATTCGCCGTGTGTTCGAAGAGTTAACATTTTTATTATAGTTCACCGAAGGAACAGTAAGGGAATCGCCGTGAACTCACAAGGAGTTGACTACTCAGTAACAAGTATTTGTTTGTATACTTCACCAGTAACAGAAGGTTTAGAAACTTCTCGGTGCGTTCGTGGATGGCAACACTGTAGGAGCGAGTGCAACTGGTCAGTGAACGCCCTGGCTGCGTTCCAGCGACACTGGAATGTGTTTTGTTGCGCCAGCGGTGCAGCCGAATTGCGATTGGCCGGGCGGACCCGCGAGTTGTGAACAACGGCTGCGGCTAAGTACGTTTATGCTGGGCGCGTCTCTTCACAGCGGGTGGCTCTTTAGGTGCGGTTCGAACGGGCAGAGGGGGAATTTTCGACCTTCACTGCACGTGGGCACTACACTGGTACGTCCGCGGTGGCATTGCTTTAACCACACAGTAACCACACAGTATAAAATATTGCGGTTTCTTCACTCTTTTTGACTATAACCTTTGAAAAATCACTCCATGTATGACATGTTTGGTTGTTTTCTAAATGTATCATGTATCACAATAATTTTATACTTTTATTAACATAAAATTACATCATGTTTTACAAATAACTTTTAAATGTACTTCATGCATACATTATAAAACTGCATACATAATTAATGTGAATAAAATTCAGTGAGTAAACAGGTGTGTTGGTAATGCCTAGCAAGAAATAGTTCTAATGCAAAATATTATTACATTGAGTGCGCACGAATGTTGTGCATTGTCCCTTCGGTGTAATTTTGTAGACTTGGTTAAACTTTGTTTGCATGAGGTGGAGGAATATCTCGGAAGTGTAACTTTAGCAGGACTTCAGAAAAGTAGGAATTACCCGTGAATTGACTATAGAGTGAAATACAAATGAGGAAATATTGCGTAGTAGTCCAAAACGCGTCGGGCGAATCGGGAGAGTCCATTGCCGTTGCACGAACGGGTGTAGTTGTTCAGTTCAGGGGTAACGGTGGCCGAGAGCGGTTGGGCGAGAGCTGCTCCGCGTGTGCACATTACCTGTACTTATCAGCGTGGTACTGAAGAGTGATGTTATCAGTTTGGTGTGTACAGCGCCAGTAGCGTCACATCGTTTCCTTCCCTCCAGCGGAGAGCGCTCTGAGTGCCCTCCCCTACGTTCCTTCCCTCAAAGCTGCGGAAAATTATTTTCTCATTTGAACTTTTCTATACTAAAGAAGACATAGGTGAAACACCCGCTTATACCGCGAGCTCCAGCCGCACGCGCCAGCAAAATTGCGTCTACTGCCCGGAAAGATGTCGGAACGCCGTTCGCCAATTGGCGCCTGGCAACTTACTTGCCAGCCGGCTGCTCAGTCAATACTGGACGTTCCGCAGCATGCAGTAGGCAATCAGACACGAGCACCCTTCCCAGAGACTCGCGCAGCAAATCAGAGAATGTGTACACCTATATCAAAAGAACCGCATCGTCATTTTGCCTCTGCTGACATATCTACTCTGTGCTTTGGCGTAGTTTGCAGCGGTTGATACGTTGACCCCCAAAAAAACAGGCCTCCTTTGATGACGTCAGTTTCCTGGTAAATAATCCTTCCTTCACGATGAGTAACGTCCGGGGAGTGCAAAGGATGGAAGATGAAAGAGCGCCGTGCATTGACGGCAGGGGCACTATTAAAGTCATAGAACTTTGCGAATCTTTGAAGGGCAGTGGAACATCGTAACTTATGTGCTTACAGATGTCAGACAGACAGACCGCAGCCACAAAAATAAAAATTTTTCTCGGCCCTAGCTTTGTTCTTGGTTATTACAATATTAGCTGAATATACCCCATACTATTTTATTTGTGAAATTTATTTATATTAGGGCTGTATCTGCTCTACTTTTTTTTTAGAGAAACTGGCAGGGATTTGGGTGCTTGAATTGGAAAATTGAAGGCCGTGTAGAGAAATTTTCGCAACTCAACCACGCGTTTGAACTAGCGCCTACACAGTAAAAAAGTGTTTGTACTTGATACGAACAATTCTTTAAAAATTTGTAACCATAATTTTTCTTGTAATTCTTTAAATTAAATATTGTATAATTTAGGCTGTTCACGGTAAAATGAGCACTTTAGAAAGACCTGCTTAAGATCTACTTTATTGCTGTGACACACCGCTGTGTCTGATGGCGTTCGTCTGAATCGCCTAGCACAACCCTCAGTACGAACTGAGATCTAGTGTGCTTATTTCGATACAACATTTGACATATATGGACTGCCTACTAAAAATTGCTCCATTGTTAATAAATGTTCTGTGTATCAAAATAATATAAATATAAAATTTGGTGGTCGTATATGAGAATGTCACTTAACTCTTACTTTATATTATTATTGAACTAGCTTTTCAAAAGGATAATGAATTAATTATTCGTCTGTTGTTTGATTTTCATGAGCGATGCTTAAAAGTTAAGAATGCAGGACGTTTGCTACGAGAGCATGTAAGTTATTCAATAATTTATGTTGAAGCTAATTTCTCCAGAAGCAAGTTTCTTAAACAAACTTAATTCCTACAAAATCTTTCTTATATTTACCAACATCAAATATTGGCCAAAGCTCTATTATTCCTACTTTTCCATGAACCTGGTGTAAGTTGTGCACTTTAAGAAACGATCACAATCAAGTTTATTCATCAGTTGCTTTAATAATCTATTACTCGTAATATTTACGGGGTCTTCGTGAGGTCCGTAAGTATTGCACCGTCGCAATAGACATTGTTTATTCCTCCGCCGTTTATGTACAATTAACGTTACCACGGCCCCGATCACTTTATTCGTGCGTCGGTCAAAAGATAACTGTAAAATTCTTATAAAAGTAAATATTTTACAAATGGTTTTGTTCTTACACGTATATGCATTAAAAAAACAAAATGTAAAATAAAATATTTTAGTATTCACAAATATTTAGGTCTTAACACTTGTAATTTAACTTTAACAAATGGAACTACTTTCTCTCCTTCGCGTCGTTGCCAACTTTCCCGGGCGCGTAACAGTCAGTGTAGCCGTTAAAATATAAGCAGGTAGGTGCTGTGACATTTTTAAAATGCTGATGTCAAAAGTATTAACTTGAACCGTGAACAGCCTTTACAATAACACATTAATTTAGAAAGCCCAAAAATGTATGTAGTTAAATGTTCATAAGAAACTTGGCGTCTACCACACCTGCTTGTCAACATTCAATACTATTTTTAAACAATTTAAACTAACATTTTGTGACTTTTAATCTTATCTATTTGTAGTGTTACGAGAATACCTTTGCCAACTTAGTTTCCAAGTACTTCTTTGTTCAAATACAAAAATAAATACAGTGTTTATTTCTATAAAGATAGAGTAGAATTCTGTTTAATCTTCATAAATTAGACTAAGACTGTACATTCTTTCTCTCTACTTTAAGCTTAATATGCAAGTACGAAGAGCATAAATGAAATTTCAAAAATTTTTGTACAACATAAATGTATTCCACTTTCCTAAATTATAGGAAATCGACAGACGTTTGTATCTACATAAACAGTAAATATTTTATAAATGAAACAAAAGAAGGTCAGATTTNAATTAGACTAAGACTGTACATTCTTTCTCTCTACTTTAAGCTTAATATGCAAGTACGAAGAGCATAAATGAAATTTAAAACATTTTTGTACAACATAAATGTATTCCACTTTCCTAAATTATAGGAAATCGACAGACGTTTGTATCTACATAAACAGTAAATATTTTATAAATGAAACAAAAGAAGGTCAGATTTTTATATTTTACTTCGAAACAAGCGTTGGCATTTGTATACCTGGTTTCTAGCAGGGGTTTGCCGTAATAATATAGGTTTTAACCTTTGGTATGCTAGTGGTTCTGAAGTTTCTTGCAGACGTAATAAAATCCTTTTCGAAGTATATAATTTGCGTAAACCTGGTAACAAACCGAGCAGCCGATCTGAGTGGCATTCTTGGTTAGGATGCTAGCTAGCGGTGCGATGATTCTTGGGTTCGAATTTCGGGTAATAAACGGATTTAGAATATATTTGTCACATGATTAATGTTTGTATGCCACCCATAAACAGTATGTATACATCAAACGTTTCTTTGAGTAGCAAACAAATAATTATATCTCAAAAAAGAAAAAACTAATTCCTACCCAACTTTGACAGTTCCAACACCTCACAATTAAACCTATAATTGGTATTTTTATGCGAACTAAGCAACTAAAACTTTTATTGTCCTGTCATTATCATTATCCGATGACAAATTTCATTGTGATGTATTATGAGAGCTACGAACTGTTTCAGCAATAAATATGGAATAAAATTAAATTATAACAATGCACATAATTTTTTAACAAGCAACTCAAAAAAATGATAATCTCCCTAAGTGTTCGTCATTTCCTCACTCTTTCTCCTTCTTCCATTCTCAACTCATTTTCATCCTCATCGGCTCTGAAAACCTCGTTGTTAAGAGCCACCCAAATCTCTTAACATAACTAACTCAACACTTGTTATCTCTCTCCCTCTATCAAAAAAATATATATGTATATACAGTATATAGCACTTCACAACAAAAACGGACCTCGGGGAATGGTTGCACGTCCTCTCACGCGCAACGCTGGTTCAGCCGTCGTGTTTCACTGCTATACTTAGAGATAGCAGCAGCCCCTACTTAATGAGATACCATGGTATTCCATACTACAGCATTATTCCGTACGTGTATCCTTTCCTCTCTTTCTCCCTTTCTATATATGTATATATATATATAATTTTTTTTCCTGTTGTAATTGATTGTATTTTATGCGTTTACTTCGTATATTTTCAAAATACGCTAACTTCATTTTTTTTTTTGGAAATATTGCTTGCAACCTGTGGGGTTAGTTTTCGCTAGTGTTACATTTGAATGGTGAAATAATGGGTCCGAATACCTGTGCATGTTTATTTGTGTTTATTTGCTTAATGTGTAGGTGATTATCCGTTCAGCCTCCAAGACGTTTAAGGTTTATGGTTAAAATTAATTAATAACAACGTTCCGTAGCACAGATTTTTCTTATACACAACAAGTATCACAGTTGTAAATAACGCGAGGGCCAAACTACACTGGAATTAAATAATCTCGTTGCTTCCTAGGNCTCTCACGCGCAACGCTGGTTCAGCCGTCGTGTTTCACTGCTATACTTAGAGATAGCAGCAGCCCCTACTTAATGAGATACCATGGTATTCCATACTACAGCATTATTCCGTACGTGTATCCCTTCCTCTCTTTCTCCCTTTTTATATATGTATATATATAAAATTTTTTTTCCTGTTGTAATTGATTGTATTTTATGCGTTTACTTCGTATATTTTCAAAATACGCTAACTTCATTTTTTTTTTGGAACTATTGCTTGCAACCTGTGGGGTTAGTTTTCGCTAGTGTTACATTTGAATGGTGAAATAATGGGTCCGAATACATGTGCATGTTTATTTGTGTTTATTTGCTTAATGTGTAGGTGATTATCCGTTCAGCCTCCAAGACGTTTAATGTTTATGGTTAAAATTAATTAATAACAACGTTCCGTAGCACAGATTTTTCTTATACACAACAAGTATCACAGTTGTAAATAACGCGAGGGCCAAACTACACTGGAATTAAATAATCTCGTTGCTTCCTATGTAAGCTACGGGATTCCACTGGGTGTCGTATTCCTGTAACAGTGTGCTACATTCTGTCGAGATGTATGCTTCGCCTTGCATTAAACAGACCTAGATGTACGACGTATGGAAGCGTCTGCGATTTTATTAGTTTGTGTGTATGAATCATGACGGTCTCATATACTCTTTTGGTTACAATTTGTTAAAAAAGAAGCCGCACAGAAATGAATGCAAACATTCAACTTTTAAAACATGATCGTATTTTGATAGAAGT
Organism: Clitarchus hookeri; assembly: GCA_002778355.1. Lineage (NCBI taxonomy): Eukaryota > Metazoa > Arthropoda > Insecta > Phasmatodea > Phasmatidae > Clitarchus > Clitarchus hookeri. The sequence continues at coordinate 205,426 of NQII01002741.1, forward strand.
GGAACTATTCTCTATCACAATTTGTGCATCAAGAATGTGTTTCATTTAAAATAATAACCCGGGGGGTACGGGTTCAAGTCTCAGGTCCACCATGGTAATTTAAAAAAAAAATTTGTGAATGTAATTTTGAAAAATGTGTTACGTCTCTCTTATTTACTAATCACGGTAGTTTTTTAGAGAACAAAATGTCTTTACTGTTTAACTGAAATTATTACAAAGACTGTTACTGAACTATTTTAACTACAATGCAGGGCCATGACAGTCACTAATGTATAGATAAAACAAAAGTTATGTTTGTGGCAAACCTACTCTGCAGTGGCTCACATTTAAACAAATATTTCTGTGCAGCAACAAATCATATGTTGCCGCAGAGAAAGATCTTTTACAATGCAGTAAATTTCTACATTAAAAAAAAATAATCAACAGTCGTTATGTATGATTAGATTTTGATCTCCTTTGCGCATCTCAAATCGCATTCTAAACAATATTCATGGATTTTTTTGTTGGTTTTTTTTTGTGTGTGTGTACGGTGACGTGAAAATTTATAATGTGAATTCAGCTGGATCTTAAGTCATTAAAATCTCATCCAAAGTTAGTTTTTAATGTAACAAACTATTTATTTTTTGCCTCCCAGGAGTTTGGAAACTAAATATATAAAATGATATGTAATTAAAAAGCTCTCAGAGCAAACTGTCATCCATGTTGTTTATTTGTACATATAGGCAGGTAGTACTACAACTCTACTATCACTGACCTCAAATTAACAGAGAAGACGTCCGAAATTATTTTCTCAGCGTGGGTATCACTAAATTTTAAGTGTTATATACCGGATCGAGATTTCCTTTAAAGCATTGTTATTATTTTTAATCCAATATGTATTTTTAAAAATAAACATATGCAATTTAAAGGATACTGTATCAGTTGTCATACTCATATTTCAAACTTTAGTTTAATATTTATGGTAGGTAATTTATTCAAAATAACATTACGGAGTCATAACAAATCAATTTTACGTTTGGTCACTTAAAAACAACGCCTTAACTGGCGTTACCGCAATTTTGTATTTCTTCAAACTTAATGTTCTTTTTTACTTTGCAGTAAAAAATATACTATTTAATTTGAGAGAGAACTGTTTTTACTAGCCTGGTATGTCGAAAATTGTTTGCGGCCATATTGAAACAGGAATTTTTAATTAAAAATAAATATAATTGTTAAATTTTGGCGATCGTAACTTTTAATAGAATGTTGAAATTGGGAACGGTAATTATTTCTGGCACGTCCTGGTATTCCAGCAATTTAACCGCTGTTAAATTTTATTTCCCCTAATTTGCATTTCGGGCGCGTGTTTTGCCGTATGTTTGTGTCTATACTCAACAATTTATCTGCTGCAAATGATTTCGCCCATGCAATAAAAACTGAGAGTTTTTTTCTCTGTCGTTTTGTTTTGTGATGTGCATAGCCTGTGGTTGTGTCCGGACTCCAATAGCTCTCAGTGGCGTGTGTTGTGTATAGGCTATTCATGGTTAAGTAAACACTTTTGAAAGCCCTCTCATTTCGAATAATAGTCTATAAATTTATTTTATTTTATCTTAGAAGTTTACTTCCGAACGCGGTGGAATATACACAATATGTTTATTACTTACATGGCAATATTTATTTTAAAAAGCGGTTAAAGGACAAGACGAATGGCTGAAAGTAAAGCCTAACTAAGGTCTCAACAGTGCTCACTTTACCGTGAACAGCCTATATCGAGTGGTGTTCCCGGGTTTGTGCGCGATAGTTACCGCTTCTGTCACCTGCGTAAAGACGCGGATGGAGTATGCGTCATCCAACACACGCTTCAAACTGACCATACACGATTAGTATTCATTCTATAATCAATTTAGAGTTATTTGCAACCTCTTTGAAGCCCTGTTAAAGTTCTACTTACAGGATACTCCTCCGCTTCATTCAAACTAAGCTTAACCGAGTCTATAAAATTACACCGAAAGGACAACGAACCGCATTCAAGCGCACTCAGTGTAATAATATTTTGCATTAGAACTATTTCTTACTAGGCATTACCAACATGCCTATTTTCTCCCTGTTTTTATTCATGTTAGTTATAAATGAAAAATTATTGTTTATAGACAAAAGAAAGGTGAATGTTTATTTGAACAAAAAATAAGTTATTTTACATTAACGCAAGTATAAAAAGTGTGTGGTACTTGTAATAATTAGGTAATAACCAAGCACATCATAAATGGGTAGATTTTTTAAATGTTAAATTTTAAAAGTGTGAAGAAACTGAAAATAGGCTATTTATAATATTTTGTGGCTGGCGCGAGACTTCGGCTCAGTGCCATATTCGTTCCGTCCCCATCTTCCAACACATAAGCGCTATGTAAATTTCCCCCGAAGTGGGCGAATTTCCGAAACATAAAAACATGAACAGAATTTGAAATACATAATACTTAGCTCATTTTCGAGAATAACGACAAATTTCTGAAACACAAAACCATGATCAGAATTTGAAATACTTTAAACATAGCTCATTTTAGAGAATAACGACAAATTTCTTGTAGTAATAAAACGAGAGATGCGTCATTATTCTCGCAAATGAGCGATATTTTGCTGGGGTTGGATTAATTGATGAGATATTTGAATGCTGGTATCTATAATATACAGTCTTTAGTTTTATCCAAAAATTTGCAACATTTGTTGTGAAAAATTAATAAATTAAATTATTATAACAATAAATATACCAAAATAATTGTCTCCAAATTATATTGTAATGTTAAGTATCTTGGTTTAAATTAAGATGGGTATTTTGTTTTTAAGTTCTACACGGCTTTTTATAAATTTTGAAGCTGTTGTTTTTGCATACAAACTAAATTTTTGCTTCTATAAATTATTATTTGTGGAAAAAACTGTCAATAATTTATTCAAATATATAGTCAATAACACAGCACCCATCGAAATATATAAGTTGTATAATTAGAGTGCTTTATTTAATATGTGTGATACCCACGCACAGCGAGACCTTTCCATAGCCCATAACGGCATTAATGAATTCTAATTCTCTGTTGTAATATTCTGACAAGTGCATATTTTACACTGCGTTATTCTGATATTCAGGTATAGTCAGTTCACGACTGGAAGAGACTTTCTTGAAGCCCTGCTAAAGATCTACTTTCAAGCCCATTTCGTATCCTTCCGCCGAAGGTAAACAAACATTGCCATGTGACAGTCACATGGCAATGTTTACATGACAGTGTTTACATTCCACTGTGTGTGTGTACATGTGTTCGTACATGCACGTACCCATTATAAAAGTAATGTATATATTATTAATGGATATTCCACAAGCGTAAAGTTTTTAATCATGAGAATTTCACACAAAAGAATATGCGATGCAAGCGAAAAACATTTAATTATAAAAACCCAAAATGAGAGTATTAAAAATTTGATGTTTTGTGTGTGTGTGTGTGTGTGTGTGTGGTGTGTGTCTGTGTGTGTGTGTGGTGTGTGTGTGTAGGTTTGATTTTGACTGGGGGATTGGGTGGGGGAGATAAACTTTCACTTTGATCACATATTATAGGTGTGGCACAATACTTTGCATTGAAATGTGTCAAGGAGTCCATCCAACAACATAAACATGGCACCGCCAATCTCTCATAAGCCCCCGGATGGCCGTGCTGTCACGAGGTCAGGAACCAAAGTTCCCATAACTCTTATAGTGGGTTTGCAACAAAAATGCAACCCGACAGACTTTTTTCAAATAATTGAGCCGGCGGTAGGCCCCTGTGTTTGTGTTTTAGTTGGNAATTGAGCCGGCGGTAGGCCGCTGTGTTTATGTTTTAGTTGGACTCCGGGCCCGTAGTTCATGCTCTTAACCTCTGTTGCTATCTTAAAATATTTCTCCAAACAAAAATATAACTTAAAACTAATACGAAAAGACATTGGTTTCACTAATGTCTAATATTCAAACAATTAAATTGAAACATGTTGCTAAGCAAATGCTTAAAGGAGGAACAAAATAAGTGTGCCACAGGTTTAGTAAAGAAATGACAATAACAAATTAAACACAACTAAAAAATGTGGCTCCAGTAAACAAAATATTAGAGAGAACTGTTGTTTACAATAATTAAAGAAGCTGACATAGCCCGGTCGAAATCGACTTTCAAGGTTACAAAAATTCACATAGAACTAAAAATTGATTCAAGGTCAAAGTTCGCAAATGTTTTTTTTTTTTTTTTTGCATTTTTCAGCCATACGGTAAGTTGTATCATAAAAATAGGTCATGCAATTATCTAAACAAATTATACTTACACCTTTTTTCCTAACAGTCACCATTTCTGAGATATAACGATTCAAAAAGTTGTGTTCTTCATAATATGCACACTTTTCCTCGCCACCTGTGAGGCAGTGTACTTGGCGCGTTTTTTTTAACGTGGTTTCCCCGGTAGGCCTATTCCACGATCTATTTTTTGAGCTAACTTGACTGCACTAACAATGGTGTATCCTAACATCTCAAGTTTGAATTGAGTTAAAACATCCTAAAGGCATAAGCTGCAGTACCTATAAATACTGTTTATTAATTTTTTTGTTAATTAGAAGTACCGGTAATAACTTATGGATTGTACTGATTCCTTTCGCTACAGAATTGACATAGATCAAATCAAAAAAAGGACATAAACAACTCAACACAGCAGCAACTATAAAAAAAAAATGAATACATCCATCTCCACTCCAAAAATTAGAAACAAATTATTCAAAAAAATGACATGCTTCAATAGCTGCTCTCTGATGTAGACTGCTACCAAATAATGCTATAAATCAATGCTCAACAACATTACCCTACAATTTAACACTACACAAAAAGATTTTGCAAAAAAAGNCAAAGTTCCCATAACTCTTATAGTGGGTTTGCAACAAAAATGCAACCCGACAGACTTTTTTCAAATAATTGAGCCAGCGGTAGGCCGCTGTGTTTATGTTTTAGTTGGACTCCGGGCCCGTAGTTCATGCTCTTAACCTCTGTTGCTATCTTAAAATATTTCTCCAAACAAAAATATAACTTAAAACTAATACGAAAAGACATTGGTTTCACTCAACCCAACAATCCTAGGTTAGTTAAAAAATGTAAAATAGTGATTCACCCATCGTGGGGTTAGGTTCTGTTCTGTTAGGTTAGGTGGGCACATATTACGAAATTAGTGGCACGTTAATGCCGCTCGTATACTCGTGTTCTGCATTATTAGCGGAGTGGAAATATAAGATTTGCCATGAATTATTTTTATTATGATTAATACTTTACATATTTTAACATACCTTAGCACTGTAGATCTGGAGATTTTCAACATTTCTGCCACTCTTTTCACGACGTTGCAGGGTTGCATTTCCCCTCGCCTAATCAGTGAATACAAAGATTCGGCGAGGTTAATTATGTCCTGTTGGCGTTGGTGAGTCGTAACCTCTCGTTTATTCACCTTGCCACAACTCATGACTGTACACAAAAACTACCGCAACATACAACGTAAAATACAGTAAATAAAATTTTAAGCAAACCTGAAATAAATTTAAAAAATATTAAACACGTTAGAACGCACTACGAGTAATCTCTTATACAGGTTACTGAAGCAAAAGGAATCTGTACGAGAAAGTTATCACAAATTAAAATCATACGTTATGAAAAACCAAATAATAAAGAGCGGATATTACAAAAAAAAAACAACTGATAAATGAATTGTTATAGGTTAAACAAGAATCCCACAAATTCTCTGGCACGTGTGTCGACCACACCCAGTCAACAACACAAGGAATACTGGTTAGTCAACAAATGGCCGCTCTACTTTCGCCTTGAGCGGGATTGTGTAACTATCCAAAAGACGTTGAAATCTAAATACGTTAGCATCACGTCATTAATAATTGGCATAATACGATAAAATTCTTTTCGACACCCATTTGTAAGCGATAAATTTAAAATTACGTTAAAACTTTACAACTATTTACTCTCTTTGTGCTGGCAACCTGACGGCCTAACTGTATCCGCGCTCGCAGCTGCTTGTAATGTTATATGCATGTAGCTAACGGCTAGGGTGTTTTTTCAAAGGTTGATTTTCAAAAGTTTCTTCCCGTCGTGAACCGACTATAGCAACGCTGTAAGGTGATTCCTTCGGAAAGGTGTTTTAAACTGACACTTTCAAATGTCATTATTTAATAATCATTAGGGTAAATATTGGTGATCAATAAAAAAATTCCTAAATAAAATATTAATATCTTGAATTTAAATCAGATTTGTGTGACAGTTTGGTGAGTAATACTGCGGGAGAGAAGTGAAGTGAAAATATTTGGGCGGCTCTTAACAGCGAGGTCTTGAGAGCCGATACTGCGGAAGTGAAGTGAAGTGAAGAGATTTCAGCGGTTCTTAACAGCGAGGTCTTGAGAGCCGATACTGCGGAAGTGAAGTGAAGTGAAGAGATTTCGGCGGTTCTTAACAGCGAGGTCTTGAGAGCCGATACTGCGGAAGTGAAGTGAAGTGAAGAGATTTGGGCGGTTCTTAACAGCGAGGTCTTGAGAGCCGATACTGCGGAAGTGAAGTGAAGTGAAGAGATTTCAGCGGTTCTTAACAGCGAGGTCTTGAGAGCCGATACTGCGGAAGTGAAGTGAAGTGAAGAGATTTCGGCGGTTCTTAACAGCGAGGTCTTGAGAGCCGAAACTGCGGAAGTGAAGTGAAGTGAAGAGATTTGGGAGGGCTCTTAACATCGAGGTCTTGAGAGCCGATACTGCGGTAGTTTTTCTGGAGAACCATTTGTCTGATAATGTCGCATAATGCAAAAATTTTCTGTTTGTGTAAGCACAAAAATGTAATGGTTTTTTGACCTGTAATTAAAAAAATACTACGTATACAAATATTTTTAACAAGCAATAAAATAATTTAGCAAACAAATTTCAAGGGTGATTACAAAATTGTTTATAAAGCAGCTTTACATTAAAGTAACACCGTTATCTAAGGCTCAATTTTAGAGGGTTTTTTTTTTCTTGGTAATTGGAATACTGGAACCTTTGTCTGCTACTGGCAATGAAAAAGAGCTAAACTGTATTCACGTTAGTGTGAATGAAACATATATTCTGTTCGTACACTGGGAGTCCGGGAAAAATAGTATGTACAAGTTACAGCCTACCACATAAACTATCATCCACGGATTATTTCACCATTGGCTGCAATGGATTACGATAAATATTAAAACATACTTACAACATTGAGTTGATAAATATTGACTTCTGCCTATCGTTTTTAGATTAACTAATTTAGGTTGGAGACTTGCGGCAAAAATTTCTCTCTAGATTTATTAAAATTATAGCACTAAAAGCATATTAAAAATTCACCTCATACGAACTGCAACAACATTTCCTATACTGCACAGACTTCAAGTTACAATTCATCGCTGTATTTTATGTTTAATACCGTTTTATTGTTAACAGCCACACAATTAGTTGTATGTAAATTTTTCGTCTCATTCACGTTGGAGTACACAATCTTATATAACAGCATGAAGAAAATATGGTTACTGCTTATATTGAATGCCATTTTTCTGTACTAAAACACACACTGAGAAAAGTTTTGTTTCGGTACACCAAATATATTTGTTTGCACGGCGTTTGTTTCAGCTAAACGATATTTTGTTGGTATAGCCAAAAGACTCAGCTCCTCCAAATGAAAGAAATGTGTTCACAAAGACCAATTATTTATTTAAAACAATTATGTTTGTGCAAACAAATTTTACGTTGTTTCAGTACAACAAAATTAATTTTGTTCATCTATCAAACTACTCGCTTGAATTAACAAATCCTCTGTACTGACTAAAAAAAAAAAACTGGATTGGCAACGAGATATTTAATTGAATCAACTGTATATATTTGTATGGCTACTTAATTGAATGCCTTCTTTCAAAAATACAGCTCGAATTTGTTTGTATATTTGTGACAATTAGGATAGTAACAGTGTTTGTTAGTGTATTTATTAATACTTAATAATTGTATAAACACTATAAGATGATAAATTCAATAGGAAACTAAAAAATAGAGCTGTGAGACTTGAAATATTAATTTGCGCACGTTGTTCAGTATTCTAAATTATTGTATATAAGAACATTCACTTTGCATTAGGAGTCACTTTAGCTAAGGTTGTTTGGGTGTTGCGGTCGGGTATAAACGATATAGGTTAGGTTCTTGGTCAGGCTTCTAGTGTCTTTATATTTACCGAAACACTTTAATACACATATAGTCAAGCAAATCTTAAGTTACACAAACCAAACATTTGTTTGGGACAAACAAATAAGAACAACAAAATAATTTGATTTTAAGAAAAATATTTTACTGCCCCTATGCAAACAATTAATTGGGTTGGGCCAAACCAACATTGTTAGATTCAACAAAATGTATTTCTCTATGCAGTATTAGTAATAAAATAGGAGTCATATACTTTTTAGACAAGGGCGCAGTGTTTCCTGTGTTTCGATGGAAATAATTTTAAAATGACCGGATTTCTGTTAACGAATACTTAACAACGCAAAATATGGGTCCTGTAAAACCAATGTATTTAAAACGGGATGTTGATAATGATGACGATGGTGAAGAATAACCAATCAAATAAGTCATTGCCTGTCAATTTTGGGCCGGATTCGCTGACTTGTTCCACTTGTACGATTAGCATTAAAATTGACTTATTGGCCACGTTTCGAAAAAACACTACCTGTTCAATTTTTCGATAATTTATATTAAATTGCTGCTAAGGAATCCGCATTAAATCATGCAGACAATCCGTTCGCAAGCAACTTGGTACACACTTGAGAGATTTGGGCACTAAATGGTCGCTTTTTACATATGAATGAGCTCATAATTTTTAATTTTCAATAAACGTATTCAAGAAAACCAAATATATACTAAATCACAGAACTAGTTCCATAAATATGAACTTTAAAAACAATATTTTTAGTTAACCAGTTTTTATTTTTTTCCCAGCGGTATCTAAAAACTGGACGGTTTTTTTAAGTACCTTCGTATGGTCCTGGAAATTAAAGGTGAGGTTATGTACATACAGTTTTAAAGTACGGAAAATAGTCAAAGCGATAGGACAGCAAACAGGCAACGTCGAAAATCGCATAAGCTGACGCTGAATTTCTCCGGAATAATATATTAGACTAAACACTAAGATATTTGACGTGCACGTTAAAACGATGGAAACGTCGTTCTGGGGGTACGTATTTGCAGCGTAATCCCAGAAATTCACGGAATAGATGGATTCTGAGATTTCCGATTGTGTTTTTCGCGAGAATTTATTTAGTTGGTAAATGATCACTGCAACTCCTGATAAAATCCGCGTGTCCCACCGACTTGGACGTGCTCCTGTCTAAACATCTTTGACGTCACCAAGACGCGCGCACTTTCACAGATTCATGACTGATTCATCCGAATCCACAGTCCTGTGCTGAGATATCACATCCGCACCGTAGAGCACAGCAAAAAAAATTCCACACAGTGAAGTCATGTGGTTGTACGTCATCAGCATCGTCACTATTTCACAAAACTCAGTTTTCAATGCCTGGGAAATTCTTTACAAGTACCGCCGGTGTATTATTGCATCATAATTCATTTTTTCGCAAATGTAAATGCGTCCTCGGTTAACATAAAAAATATTATCATATTTTACGTACATCTGCTTGGGCCGCTCAAGTAAAAAGTATATTTCTGTAATATAATTAATTCATTCCTATATGTTATAGTTTATAAACGAGAAAATGTAATGCTTTCGGTAGGAAAATACTTTTAAGTTCATGTGACTCTGGCAACAAAATACTGTTTCATAAAAAAAAATTCCCAATGTAGACCTGTAATTGAACCTTTATAGTTTACTTAATAACTCACATAATATTTTTAATGAATGTAATACTTTTTTCGCATTACAATTCAGCCAGATCTCATTAGATAATGTTGACATTGAGTTCACGGCAAAGTTCACTCCTTATGTGAATACAGCCATTTATTACGAATGTTGACACAGAATACACGGAAAATGCACTCGCTCTGTAAACACCGTGGCGGAGGCCGCTAAGGTATCGCATTTGGCGCGGTATTTAGTCCCACCTTAACAATGGACGCAGATTTGGTTTCGAATGTGGAAGTTAATGATTAGTTTACCATGTAAGCTGTATCTTTAATTAGCCTTATCACCCACTGCACACTACATAAACATGCCGTGATTTGCATTCTAATATAAGCGTCAAACAATCTTAATTTTTGTAAATACTGCGGTTTTTTTCCTTTTATATTCACTTTATTCGCTTATTTTTCTTAAATTAAAATAATGTTTATTTATTTTCATATTGCTGTTAATAAGAAGACTCGAATTAATACACGCCCAACTAACTAATGGAGTGTATTTTAGCAGGATTACCCACTGTTACACGTGTACAACTTAAGTAAAGACCATTAAATTATAGTTATATGAAAGTCATAATATTTTACGATATACAAAAGACCGTGAAGAATTCAGTAGGTTGGGCATTCAAGCAAGAGACGCATAACGCTAAACAATCTAATCACTAAGTTACGTACGGCAAGAAGCACGGTGTCAACTTTGTCGATAAACGTTTGGTCAAGAGTATACTGTTTTGCCGAGCGAATAAATTACTGCGAATAATTAATTGTAAGTGCGGGAACAAGCTCAACGAGATAGTGAACTTACAGGATAGTTGATTACGAACGTTAAATTGATAGGTATCAGTTGAGAACAGTGGTGTAGAATCCAATGGCTGCAATGCGAGAGCCGAGTAAGGGACGGGTTGATGAAGGGAGGAAGAGGAGGGTATCGACAAATAACTGGTCCGGCCACAAGGAGGAAACGAAGTGGTCAGTTGCACTCACCGGCAGTATAAACGAGAAATGAGCGCAGTTCTCACAGTAAAAGAGATTTATTTGCCACATCGGTTGTTTTCAGCGAGAAAAATTCCTTTGTATACATGAAAAGGAGCAGAAAATGTACGTTCTTCAAATATGTCTCATTTTGTACAATCGTATGAAACAGTCTGCTCATTATATTACTTAACTAATTAGAATACGAATTAACTTTTAGAAAGTGATTATTAGAAATTCAATTACTAAGTTTTTTGCGTAAATGTAATTTTAGTATATTGATCAACATTTCCTTTGATTCAAAATTATATTAATTTTAATGGCATAAAAAAATATTAAATCGCGATTTCAAAAAAAATATTTAAAGTTACATGACTAGAATAAAAAATTTTACTTCCGACGACTTAATTATTTCAATTTACAAAAAAAAAAAATTATCTTTTTTGTTACTTCTTTAAACAAAACCATACACTGCAATCGAAATGTAAATTTTAATTTATTTAACATTTGATGTTGCCACATACTCGCACCTAAATCATATATGCCATAATCGCCAACTATCTCTTCACACAAATAATTATAAAAGGCCACATACGGTGCTTGAGATTTTGCAGTTTTTGTCTTCGCACAAGCCACTACAGTACTATTGACTGACAAAAATGAAATTGCAGCAATCAAAATATAGTTATAAAAACTATTTCCATCCAGGAGGTTGGTACCAAAACCTCCGCATGCCTTTCAGTTGCTTTTCCAAAACGAGTACTCTAACATTGAACACAAGCTGATGAGGTGATGAGTACTTCAACTTTACGAAAATGATCCCCACTTTTCCCATTGTGTTCCTATGAATTCCGCATACAAAACATTTTTTTTGCACTCTAATCGTGCGTGTAACAGATGAAAACATCATGGTTGCCACCAATACCAGAACCATTTGCAATTCTGGTTCGGAAGACCATAATTCGTCAAACTATGAGAGAGCACATGTCTGATATTTGTCTTCCTCACAACAAATAATAAACGTTGATTGGATAGTAAGTTACAAAACAGATATATGCCAATTTCATACGTTTTCAGTCACTCAGAGAATGGCTGGTGGCAGATAATGTCTTTTTCACTTCATTTGTAACAAATATATCAATGACTTCTAGTTAAAATACGTAGAAAATGGTTTGGATCTGGCATGTGGCTTATAATCTTACAGGCGTAACACACATTATATAAATCGTGCAAAAATCATCAACACTTATGTCTGGACACGCCAAAATTCTGAAGTGAAGATCTTCTGTTCCAGCAGTACCCGGAAGGTCCTACAGAGTTCATTCGTTACTTGTAGAGTTGGAGTTCGCTAGTTCCTGTAAGTATCTTCAGTTGTACCACAATCACGAATATGTTATGCTTAGCCAGATAATAAAATTAGGGACCATTACATAAGTCAAAAAAATTTAACAGTTTTTTTATCATCAAGTTGTAATCATGCGATTTATGATATAGCCATTACCAAACATATATTCTTGCATGGCTTTCTGGTGTCAAACGTTTTTTGAGGGAGGGTTCAGAATATTTTGAACACCTTAAAATATATAACGAAAATTACGTATCACACTATAAAAAGTACTTTCCCTTAATATCCCAATAGGACTGCCTACAGTAGACACGCAGGCCTTGATTAAACTAGACCAAGATTTGTAAGTAAGTAATGTACACATCGAGAAAACAATATTAAAAATAATTTAGAACAATTTATTATTTTTCTATTTACTAAAGATGAAGTTATAATATATCATAATAATCCATTTATTACGAGATTTTTTTTGCATACAATACTGGAGGCAACAAGATAAATTTTGCTGAAATTGATTATACGATGGTTGGAGACGAAGTTCAAGAGTCGGATATCACAATCGAAAAAATTACAGAAGTGAGCCTATGAAATAGTTTGTTGTCAATCATCCCCAAATAAGACAGCAGAGAGAAATATTTAAATGGTCGAACAAACCAGGCGAATTCTGCAATAAACGAGATGAATAACATTTTGCGGAGTCGAGACATCCGGGAATAAAAAAAGATTGTGGTACTATAACTAATTCTAGAGAATATTTTAGCTCATTGTGTAGAAGGCGGCGTGGTCATCTGTAAAGTTACTATGAACATACATATCACTGCAATAGAAGCTTTTGGAAATGCCCCTGTGCTTCGAGATCATTGTGTGGCTGAGGTGCTTACTGAATATATATATATATATATTTGGGAAGTGACAGCAGAGAACCATGAGAGACTCAAAAGGGGAACGATACCACTCATAAATTATGGTGTGAATAAGGGCAGACACGACGGAATATTAATATTAGCAAAAGTTAAATTTTATATAACTTGTAAGGAGCTATTCTTCTAGATTGTTTCTAATATACAATTTAATGTTTTCTCGTGTTATTTTCCATGTTTGTGTGACCGCTGCGGTGTAGTGGTTAGACTACTCGCCTCCCGTCAAGGCGAACATGGTTCGATATCCGGTGGTGTCACCCCCGGATGTTCGCATGTGGGAATCGTCCCGGACGATGCTGCTGGTCGGCGTTTCCCACGCCCTTGCATTCTGACACTGCTCCATACCCACCTCGTTTCACCCTCATCGGCTCTCAAGACCTCGATGTAAAGAGCAGCTGAAATCCCTTCACCTACTCACTTTACGTTTGTTTGAAGTTTTATGTTGCCATTTTTGTAATTATAATGGTGAATTATTTTGCAGAATGAAACTAACAGGTTCGAAAAATACGTTATTATTTGCACAATCCACAGTACAATTTTTGTTTGCAATTGTTGGGTTGAGTTTAATTTTCTGCTTTTTAGGGAAGAAAGAGAAAAGTTATTTATTAAACGAATAAGACAGAATGGGCGGACGGATGGAGTTCTTGTCACACTCTTCGAATTACATCCAATTTAACTTACTGTAACTGAAGTTGTTTTTAGCAAAGAATAATTGTTTTGAGTAGAAATGTAACTTTTCCAAGAAAGTTTTCAGTTATTTTGAATGAGGATGTATTTACAAATACCATAAGAAATGAGTTTTGGTTAGTGCTAATTTTAATGAAGCCTTCTTTTTAAGCTAAAAATACGTAAGATAAATGGATTACGATATTACAGTAACATAACTAGTGATCGTATCATATAAATCACTATCTGTAAAAGATAATGTTGAGAACCAACTGCAGTAATTACCAAGGAACTTGAGGGACGAAATCGACATCAGAGTAAGAGGTATTATAAAATATGAACCGCTAAACTTTGCGTTGTGCATGATCAACAGCTTCAATTTAAAATTTTTTGTTTGCTTATCATTGTGCTTGTAGAAATTCCACACATAAATTGTCGGTAATATATCGCTAATCGATATTCAATTTCCACATAACAGCGGACTGAGACTGAGATGGACTGAGATTTTTTTCCAAAGATGGATTTCAAATTATAGCCTATTTACGGTTTCCTCGCACTCTTTGAATCAAACCTTTGGGAAATCACACAATATAACAAGTGTTTGGTTTTTCCCTATAAATTGCACGTGTGACTAGCATTTTGTACTTGTGTTAGCAAAAAAAGTCTTATATTTGTTAACACGAGCTTTTAATTGTACTTTATCCATTAATTGTAATATATAATTTATAATAAGTATGAATAAAACCAGAGCAAAAATAGGTGTGTTGGTATTGACTAGTTAGAAATAGTTTTTAGGCAAAATGTTGTTATACTAACTGCGCACGAATGCGGTGCAATTGTTCCTATGGTGTAATTTTCTAGACTTTGTTAGGCTTTGTTTGCATGAAAGGGAGGAATTGCCTTCAAGTACAACTTCAGCAGGGCTTCAGAGATGTTGGAAGTAACAGTGAATGGACTATCCTCGTTTTACCGCGAACAGCCTTTAATTGCGAAGCTAGTATGCGGGATTGACATTCTGGCGATATAGAAAATAGACGGCGATGGTCTGCAATGTTGTTAAATGTTGTTCACAGTAAAGTGAGTACTCTTGAAAACCACCTTAGAAAAAAGTAACTGCACACATCTGCATATACTTTAAAAGGCACACTTACTAGCATGTACCAAATAAATTTAGTAACGATGGAGGGAAAGTAATTCTATGTCTAAACGTAGAATTATAAGTGTTTGTAAACATTTGCGAATACTGAAATAATATTTTATTTCAATTTCTGTGTTTTCATTAATTTTATAATAATTTTACAGTTTCGCCTGACCGACGCATGAGTAAAGTGATCAGGCACTTGGCAATGTTAATTTTACATATTGTGGAAGAATGTACAATGTGCGTGCAAGTAAATCTCAAGAACAGCGTTCAAAAGAGCTCAGTTTCCCGTGAACAGTGAACCGAGAGTTCCAGAGTACAGAGTGTAAAACATGTTCCTTTGCTTTGCGACAATTTGTCCAGGGCCGGAAGTCGGAAGTAAATAATTGTTCAATTATAAGCTGTTCATGGTAAAATGAGTCTTTTTAAAAACCCTGCTTCAGATCTACTTGTATGCACGTTGCGTATTCTTCCGCCATATGTACAATTGACGTTGCCATGGGCCTGATCACTTTTTTCGTGCGTCTGTCAAGAGCAAAAGTGAAATTTTTACAATAGTAAATATTTTACAAATGTTTTTATTGTTACACTTATATGCATTTAAAGAAACGAAAAGAAAAATAAAATATTTTGGTTTCCACAAATGTTTAACTAGCACTTGTATTTTAACGTTAACACATGGAACTCCTTTCTCTTCGTCGTTGCCAGTGTCCTCGTTAAAATATGTGCAGGTAGGAGTAGTGACATTTTTTAAAGGTTGATTTCCAAAGGGCTCACTTTACCGTGAACAACCCTTTATCACAAAATTTCAGCTTCTTCAATGTTATTAAAATGTTCAATGTTGGTTTTATGATTAATGAAAAGGAGCACAGTTATGGAAATCACAGTAAAACTCTCAGTAAAACCATCAGAGCCTTTCATCTAATGGCGCTAAAGAGAGCCTGCTGTCATTACATTCTGAGGAAATAGTTCGAAAATTTACCGTATCACTCTAAATGCGCTCTGAGAAAAAACTTTCCTTTAAATCCATGGCAGCTAAGAAAATACTCATATGCTTAGTTAAATTCCCAATTTGTTTACAGCAGCGATGCTCAATTTTCCCATATCTGCAGCCTGATGTCTTGTTCAGTTTCCATAAGTAACTCGCATTCCTGTTTAGGAAGGTTACTGTATTTGTATACATTACATTACAGAGAGCCACCTAGAGATCGCATGAGGTGAGAACAAGTGATAACCTTGGAGCTAAGCGAAGAAACTCAGTAAGTTTTTATAGTCTCTTCACGAGGAGGACTCCGCGCTGTAGGCTGGAGAACAGCAAACCCTTAGCAATACGTCAGAGTCCTCAGCTGCCCCTTGGCAACCTTGGAGGCACCTGACGGCTGATGCAAACAACTTGCAAGTGTAGTAAATAATAAATATATTTTTTAATTGTATAAAAAAGTGACCACTTTAATTTAAATTATAATTAAATGAGAATAATTTATCAAAATATGAATAAATTAAAATAGTAATAAATAAAAATTAATTGATATGCTACTCATCATAAGAGGACATTTCGCTACAACTTCGGGACTAGGATTCTGCGCTTATTTGCCGTTTCGCTTGTCAGACACAAATATATTGTAGTAAATTTTATATCAGTCAGGCGTCATGGTCGCTAGAAGAGAGGTGTCTGATTTTTGATTACATTATTGTTTGGTAGCAAAACTTCAAACTCAAACGTAAAAATGCAATATTGGGAAATTTATATTTTAAATGTAGGCTACGTCAGCTTGTTTCCCGTATTTTGTAATGCTGTAAAATTCCTACAAAAATGATTGAATACTGCTTATACTCCGCGAACATCAGCTGAATGAAA
Source organism: Clitarchus hookeri (assembly GCA_002778355.1). Lineage (NCBI taxonomy): Eukaryota > Metazoa > Arthropoda > Insecta > Phasmatodea > Phasmatidae > Clitarchus > Clitarchus hookeri. The sequence continues at coordinate 222,252 of NQII01002741.1, forward strand.
AGACCGTCTAATATTTTGCAGAGTTCTGCATGTTCTTTGTACAAAAAAAAGGCTGCCTTTTCAGAAAACCATGTATGGCACTATAAAAGGGTAAGTTTTGAAATGAAGTCATTTAAATTAAGACTGATGAGATAGTTGTCAATGTCTTTTAAAATCGAGGTTAAATTTAAATTAATGAATATTGCGTGGCTTTATGTTACAGTTTCATTATTCTAGGGAATGACAAGAGTAAGCAGTGAACTATTCCTACTTGAAGTTTTAGCAGGACATGACACATGGCACGCCATTCAACATTGTGGAACATACCTATAGACAGACCTGCAGATGAGTATTTTTTGCCAAGAATAAAATCGATCTTAAAATAAACGCAAGAAAACAATGTTTAAAAGTAACTTTATGTATCTATATATTATATATTTTCACTGGTACTGTAGGAAATGTGTAACAACTAATTATGTTTTATCTGCAAGTAGTACGTGTTTTGGTATTCTCAAAATATAATGTTAACATCATAACTTCTGGTGCCAACGAAACAATACCTTTACCTATTTTCTTCGTAGATGTTATACAAATAAGTGCCATTGTTATGAATATAATAATAACTGGATCACAGTGTATAATTTTCCTATACCGAATACATTTTTCTCATATTTTCAATTACATGCAAATATTGAAAAAGTATTCTCACCTTTCTTAAACATGCTTCAACCTAAATCTGGGAATACAATTATGTAACAAGTAAATTATGTAAAATGTTTAATAATTTTTCTTAGGATGTAATTTTTTCAAGAGGCTTTCGATGTTTTATTGCTACAGCTATTAGTTTTTATTCTTTAAATTATAATATTTTAAGAAAGAAAATTATTCTTTAATTCCTTTACGCACATTTGTCACCTTTGTGTTTCGTGTTTTACTGTTAATTACAGGGAAAAGCAAAGACTGACAAAGAAGTTTTCATTTGTGAACACGAAAATGTAGCAGAAAATAGGTAAATAAGATCTGGATGCTATCTTCTGGGTCCAGCAGCTGAACATTTCCACTGGAAAAGTCTCTACATCGGCTACAGAATACACTAAAGGAAGTGCGTAGGTCGATCAGCGCTATTCAGAGCACATGTTACGGTGAACTGTTGCCGCCAGCGATTCCGCTCCGGAAAATAGCGTTACAAATCCGTCGTAATTTTCTTTTCCTCTTCTCGCTTCTCTCTCCCTCTCTTTCTTTGTCTCTCGCTGTCTCTCTCTCTCTTCCTGTGCCTCACGTCTTTTTTATACGGAGATATAAAAGATGCGCCAGTAGGACGGTTTTCTTTTGAGAAATTCGACGGAAAGGGGAATCAGGTCAATAAACTCATTCACTTTGGAGCCTGTATTAACTCGCGCCATCTCTTTCTATAGTTTACGGTCTGCTCGCCGATGGCGTTTCTAGGCGAGCGAATCAGTGTCAGCTGCTTCCTAACAAATTACACATCCCCCCCCCTTTTTTATGGAGGTTTCCCTACACGTATTCTAAGCAGCTTTCCAGATAGCATGCTCCCCCCACCCCTCCCTTTTTTCCGTTTTGTGGCAAGGAAAGGTCTTCCCGCCAAAGAGGATTTCGCGGAAGTCTTCTCGCAAATGTTTGGAAAGAGAATTTCTACCGCTTCAAAAAATATCGTCAAAAATGACTATTTCTCAAGAAAAAAGTTTTACGGGCATCGTGCAATCATTTGTGGACGGTCTGGCTGAAATGGCTTGCAACAAATTTAAACACCATTCACATTTTACTCAAAGGTTTTTATTATATATTTATTTATTTATGTTACGCACCCTGAACTATATCTTTAATTACTTTCATGAAGAATAACATCTCAAATAAATACAGAAAATTGCCACTTAATTTATGCCTATTTAGACATTTCTTTTCCAGTTAATTTGCCTAACCTTTTTCCCATGACAATTTATTACGCCTCTTTATTCTCGTTTCGGTTAGGAAAGGACACGCTTCATCCTGTGGAAAAATCTCGGTGTTGTGTTTGCATTCTTGATCATAATGCGCGATCTGTGTGGCACGAGTTGAAATTCTACAAGACCTGATATTTAGGTCTCGTTTTAGAAACATGGTAGTTGAAATTCATATACTAAGAAGATATTACTGTAAAATCATTCTATTATTAATAACTGCTGTTTTTGTAACTGTTTTAAAGCATTTACTAGCTTGAAAATTGATTCGAGATAGAACTAATGATATTCCACTATTATTAAGAATTAAAAGAATAATTTTTGGAGAGTAGACACGAAATCACAGTTTTTAACTCGAAACATAAAATTGTTCTTATAACATCAAAAAATCTTATTGTTTAAAAGGTATTCAACTAGTGGGTAACACTTAAGTAAAACTTCTTTCATTACGTATACTATCTATATTACACTGACCCAGTAACGACGTGTGAAAACAGTACGAGATTTTCTGATTACTGCCAAATGTAAACGTTTCAAAACCAATCTAGCTCATGGCACGAATGCTTGCGCAGTTACGAAGAAGCAAATGGCGTCAAGTGTGAGAGGATACATTTTGATAAGTTGTGTCCTGGCATGAATTTGAATTAGGCGTCGCTTTGGCCCAACCAAACACTGACACCTGGTCAGAGCTTTGGGCCATGTGTGTGTTCTACACTGCTTACGATGCTTAAATGTAAGTTGTTTTGCACAGACACTCGCCCTTACACGTGTAGAATTTTTCTGAAATTCAGTAAATGTTTTGTGGGATGATTTCTTAATCAAAATAAGAAAGAAAATATAAAACGTATCTTAACTAAAACGATTATGCGTTAGGGGAGGTACGCGACATTAAAAGAAGAGACTTACAAATTATTTCAAATAATAATAAAATACTTAAGATAAAACAATAACCTTTAACTGAAATTTTAAGTTTTTTGACAATTTTGCCAATAATACTATAACATTTTTTAGGAATGTTAAACGTTCCCGAAAATTACTTTTACTGGCAGGCAAACAAAAAGTCGCACATTTGTAACTTTTTTTAGATAGTTTCTCAATAGCCGTTTGCCTGCAACCTACACCGATGCAAATTTTTTTTAACTTAAGCGTCTTTACTAATATCTATAATGAAGGTTAGAACTGACCCAGTGATTCTAAGGTTTTGCTATAACGTGTCAGCCCCTCTTTTCTGAAATGTGTAAAATACCGAAAATTTTATTATTTTATAATCATACCAAACATTGTACAACCTGTATGCATTGTAAATGAAGCCACTTTCCTTGAATAAAAAAATCTGCACTTTAGCATTTTTGAATAATTTGATGTCAAATTCTAAATTTTTCTGTTTCACTGCAGCCATAATAAGAAATACTTACTATGATGTACGCCTACAAATAAAAAACATTTACAAAGTAAACTTATGCCACGGGCCACCACTTAACACATGTGTAATCACCTACTAACAGTTTATGCATTTAAAAATAAATATGTTTAAAATAAGCACACATTTCTTTATTTCAGACATTTTTAAAACAATTGCATGGAATATTATTCGTTGTTAAGATACGTGTCATACAGAAGTCCATGGCATTAGTTTACGTTGTACTTTTTTTATTAATATTTCTCAGTATTTGTTATTATGGCCGCAGCAAAACAGAAAACGTTCGAATATGACATCTAATTATTAAAAAATATAAAGTTCTAAAATTTGTATACAAGGGAAATGGCCTCACATACAATGCATACAAGTTGAACAATGTTAGGGAAAAAAATTTAATAATTAGTTTTCTGGCATCCAACACCCTTAATGAAGGGACGTTGTGTAACTGTAGAATATTTCGCCGATTTCTGTGAATTCAAACAAGGAAAGACCATTAATGAGACGCTGCGCAAAGCAACTTACATTTAAGCACCACAACTTGCGCAGAACTCACACATAGCGCAACGCTCTGACCAAGTATCGGTGTTTGGTTGCGCCAGGAGCAACGCCGATTTCAAATTCATATAGGGACAAAGCCAACAAAAATTTAACATCTCACGCTATACGCCATTTGTTTTGTCGTAACTGAGCAAGCAGTCACATCATATGACAGGTTAACTATAAAGATTGTATGAAGTCTGAAAAACTCTCATTGTATTTATCTTTTTTTTCCCCGCCTTAATGAAGGGGAATGATATGACACAAGGAAGTTTCACATATTTATGATCTCACGTCAATGTGATCTTTCATTTATAGTATTTTGTAAGTTTTCAAAATAAAATCGTTATAAATATCAATTTTAGAGTTATCATTTCCCGTAAAAATCACTTCAAGTAATATGTCAAAGTGTTAGTTTTTACCTCATCTTGCATAAGGAATAAGCTCACAACATTTTAAGAGGGATTCGGAATAAGCATGCATGCACAGAAAGTTGCAAAAATACACATCCAAACTTTGGAGAAACTCTTCTCTGTCTAGAAGAAGGAAAAGCGCTATAAGAACAGAGATCTGGAAAAGCTTCGTTTATTTACTACAGCGACCATTACGTACATAAACTACTTTGTACGACCCGCATGCTGGATCTTGGTTGTGTGGAATGCCATCACAGTTGCTTTGTGATGGCAGCCCTCTACCAGACATGTCGAATCGGCATTTCATCGGACGCTGCACACCGAGGGGCTGCGGTGGTGTAGTAGTCAGACCACTCGCCTCCCTTCTAGACGAACCGGGTTCGATTCCCGTGCGGGGTCACTCCCGGATTTTCGCATGCGGGAATCGTGCCGGACAATGCCGCTTGTAGACAGGTTTTCTCGGAGATCTGCCGTTTTCCCTGCTGCTCCGTACTCGCCTCGCTTCATTGGCTCTCAAGAAGTCAATGTTAAGAGCCGCCTAAATATGTCCACTCCGCTCTACGCAGCACATTAGCGAGTGGGAGTTACGAGTATCGCGCGCGCATCAGTCGAACGTGGTTACAGTTAGAGAATGTCGTGGTATACAGAGTCATCTACTGTGGACTCGATTGACTCTGCTACACGTGACCAAACAACTCTAAGATGTTCCGATATTGAATTTAATTCCATTCATAAACATAAAGTATTTTTTCGATATTAATTAATTTAATAAAGTCCTCGCGTAACCTTCAACGTGTTGTAAGAAAATCAGAAACATGATTTTAAATATTATGTTACAATCAAAGTAAAAATTTTAATGTATAATGCTTTTTTTTGTGTGGCTGATTCGCTTGTAGCTGCAGATTCCCATTTCAGAAATGACATGCTCCACGGCGAGAATTGCTTTTCATCTCGTGGTCCCGTTTGCTACACGAGTAAATGGGACAAGGCTATGCATAAGGCTTGATGGAAATTTCGCTCCTGTCACAGTATTTCAATCAAAGTTCGCTGCTTGGCACTCTTGGTCTATTCATGAATACGAAATGAACCGAGAGATTTCTTCGATACTCGTTGTATTTGATTGCGTGCGCGGCACTACTTTTATTAGAGGTATAGAATAAATCGGTAACCGTAAATAACGTAATTACTTCCGATGTAACTTATTAAGAAAAGTTTTCAATTACTGACTGTAGAGACACTGATTGCGAAACCCACTTTATCTAACGGCACCTGACAAAAGAAATAGATTTCGACGAACTATTTTATGTTTGTGATGCTACCAGCTGGTCCCGTATTTAGCAAAACGGAGATAACTATTTTCGAACCCATCAGTCAAACTGCGCGGCATTCTAAAGTTTGACCCAAAACCCGTCTAGAGCTATATATATTTATAGGATGATGGGAAATCTTCTACCTTTCCATGTCGCTAGCTTTAATCATTTTACTTTCCACGGTTTCTAAACAGTCGTCTCATTTTAAAAGAGAAACACAGGTTTATTTTTGTCACTCCCATTGACTTGTTTCCTTAGCATATTCGAATTTAATATTTGTTCCAAATCATCATCATTAAGCATAATTCTTGTAAAGTTTCAAAAACTTGTATTCTTTGCTTCGCCAGCGTAACAGGAAACAAAATATCATCAGCGTTATAGGTAAAGTTTGTAAAATCTTTAACGTTATCTTAGAACGAATAAATAAAGCCTGTAATTTCGAATCGTAAGCACTACAAAATAAGTATTTCCACAGTGATGTGTAAAATAAAATAACGATATTTTTATTATTGACTATGAATCATGTGGTCGGAACACGCATCATCTAGAACTTATCAAAGTCAAACATCTTTCAAACGAAAAGCAACATGGGCAAACTTGGCAAACTCTTTTATTCCCGTCGCAGTTTGTCTGTTGTTAGTTTTAAAATGCAGTCGTTGTTAATATCTGAAATAATAACTAAGAGTATTATGAGTAATGCATATGCTACGGCATCTTCACTTTCTGCAAATGAGACTACTGCGACGGCACACGATGCGAGCTCCGTCTCCGCCACCCGACTCCTCAGTCACCAGCGGAGCGACTGCCTTCCACGCCGATGTCGCCACATCGCTTCTCGACCCCGAGCGACGTGGCAGTGCTGCTTCCAGCTGATGTCATCATTGATGGCAATGGTGGACTGTTCGAATTACTCAGGCTTTTGAAAATAAGTTTTCGGATAAGAAAAAACAATAATTAAAATTTGCGATTTCAAGATTCTGTTAAATTTATGAGCTGTAACCATTCCTACCTTGAAGTGTATAAAATACTGTGAGTCGATTTTATTTTATTTCATTGCTCCAAATTTGCTTGACTAAATTATTACAGTTCTGCTTACAATTTCTCTGCAAGGTCAACCTACCTTAAGCTAGCCTATTAACAAATTTGATTATAAATAATAAACACCACCCGTAAAAAAGACGGGGCTCCCGTAAGCTAGTTGTGTAGCTAGCTTTGCACTACAGTAAATGTAGGATTTCCTCAGGTGTTGAGGAGGTCTTTAGAATACAGTATGTTCTTAATTGGCTGTATTTGTGTCCAGATGTCCCTCCTGGATGTTAATTCCCTACCTCCCCCCTTCCCCAACCTTTACCTTTTGGCAATACCAGAATCTAACCAACGTTTAAAAATAATAATTTTTTTACGACACTTTGGGCCAAGTGTTTGTCTCATAAGATGCGAGATGTGGACGTAAGAATTGGCTGCGTAAAATATAAAGCCAGCAAAAAAAAAAACCATGGTGTGGTTTATTTGCAGTTCGGCACAGCTTGAAGCACTGTAAAATGAAAAGCATGCGTGACTCCAATAAAACATTCTCCTAATTTTGGTTATCAATGAAAAATAATTTAATTCAAATTAAATTTATTAACAGGCCTTTGTAACACAATAAATAACCAGATTTTTCAAATAAAAGAGTCCACTCAATTCTTGCATTAGTCTCGTGCGAAATATTCTCACCGTGGTTATATTTCGTAAACTTAAGTGTCACTCGTAGTTGATCCGGTTTGGCGGCCTTCAGAGATCTCCGCTACAACGATTTATTCACATTTTGTGATTGTGGTATAAAACATTGTAGTGTAAATGTCAAGTCAATATATGTCTGAATACCTCAAGGCGTACAACGAAAGTTTAAAGACAGCTCTAAATTTAATTCGTAAACATATTTACATACTGCAGCTTGAGTCAGAAACAGTCCTTGATATCAAATATGCGGACAGTCATTTTTACACCTACTAACTTGGAATCCAGGAAGTTTACATGGCAAACTAAAGTTAACCCAAAAACCAACATAATTTTTCCATACGGCGGCTATGATCCAATTATATAAAATCAGTCTAATGTTATATTTGTTAATGTTTTTATGTTGTAATATTGGGATTGTATAAATTGTGGTTGTAATAAGGGATTCACAAACTATTTTTGGAGCCTCAAAGTTTTCGTACCTACGTTTATATTCTCGAAGTAGTTCTTTAGATCTTAGACAAAATTATATTATTTATATTGGTAAGATATTAGTTTAAAAAATCATATTAAAGCAATATTTCTGTTTAGCTATAGCCACAGAAATCACAAACAAATTTGCCCTTATCAAACATGTTTCATTCTGTATGATCCCATCTACAAAAATCAGTGCGTTGTATCCACCTTTCTCAAACCGTTGAGTGCATTAATGATTTAGCGCATAGAAAAGACTGCATTCAGCATCTTAAATATGCTAAGCCTGGCCATGATTCGAGGTCAATAAGTCCTTGGATTGATTTTTTGAGTTTTTCAGAAATAGCCCTGAAATGGAACGGGCGATGGCCATTCTAGGATCAGAAGATTAGAGGCATATTCTGTTCCATAGTATTATTTCCTCTGGATACTTCAAGTGCCGTCCGTGTAAGGTGAACTTGTATTCACTAATGCTGCAGATTTCTTGCGGCCCTTGTTAATTGATATGTTATAAAATTCAGGATCAGGTAAAAGTGGATTTTCGGTGCTCCAAACTCACTAGCATGGTGAACTACGTAGCTATCCATAAAACTGGCATATCATACAAACGTATATTTAAGGTCCAGCTGCTGACGAAAGAAAAATATTTTTTATATTTGAATTATTTCTATATTCTCAGCTAGGCGAGTATAATCATTACATTTTTTATTACATCAAAATAATCTTTTTACATGACTTACCTTAAAAGGAACAATGAAAAAATGAAAGGAACTGTTAGGCCCCTATATGCAATGCCCATAACACCGAGCAGATGTGAACAAAGCAGCGCCATCGCTTGGCAGGCGTGCCATCGCTTGAATGTTATCCAGAGAGGCGGTGTGCTTATGGGTCGGGTCCTTTACAATGTAGAACTTAATATCCAAACTACCCTCAATGTACTCCAAGTACTTACTGAGCTATTGCCACCACCCCCCTCATATTCGTAATATAGAAGCAGAACATCACTTCCTTAGTCAACAAGAACTGGGTTGGTTTCATAACAGTGAGGCAGAAGATATGTATGAAGAGACTAGCTTCCTGCACACACATGTCTTGGCTGTAATATACGATGTTCGCCTTGTCACATTTACACGAAGATAACAAGAAAGGATGAACCTAATTGAGGAATGTTTCCAACAATAATGAGGGTTGTCAGCTGTTGGGTAAAAACCTCTGATCCACAACCCAGCATATTAAATGTCTAACCTAAACACACGTCTTGAAAGTTGCATCGCAGACGCCAATAAGCTTGCACAGCGCTTCGTAATCTTTAAAACAGATCAGGTTCTGTGTTACAGACTGAAATGTTATTTGGAATTCTGAAGAAATTCATTGGATAGTTATTCACCTAGCGATGAAGAGTCAAAGTTATAAGGACAAACATGTCGAGAAGTAGTCTCAGTGAAGTGTGGTTCGAAAGTGGTGAACTAGGTGAAGGTTCCACTATCAAGGTTCAAAAATGCCATCTTCATATAATTGTGGCTGGTGGCTAGATAAAAGCAAACTCATCCCGGTCCTCGTGAATTTTCTCCCAGTTTGTAAGGCATGTACAAATATTTCGACACGAATCTGTAGTGCTCAGTGTTCCTACATAATTTGTAAATGTAGGAAATTCCATTTGTCGTGCACAAATATTGTTTTCGTAAAGGCCAATACCTGAACCATTAAAAATTCGTTGCGTTTTCAAATTCCTTAACCACTTGGCCAGCATTGTGTTAGTCTGTCTCTCAGTGATCATATTATTTTTCGGGAAGATTTTTCGTATTTTATAATTTATTCATGTGTAGCAATAACTGTTTCTTATTTCCTAAACATTTATACTCGCCTTGCAGAGAACACAAAGACAATTTTTTTTTTCCTCTGTAGTGTGCTTGTTATAAATATTTTCATAATAGGGCGTTTATTTGGAAAGTTAATATTTTTTTAATATTCTACCATATTTAACAAACTGAAAATCTTCTTACAGTTTTTTGAATGAATGCTTTAGGCCGAAATATAGGCGAGATATGAAAAACAGTGGATTGGAAGCCATCTTAGATTTTAGGTTTCCTATCAAAAGACTTCGAATTTCAACAAAGATTTTCAAGGCCACCGGTGTTCAAATACTTTAAAAAAGTTGATTAGACGATTGTTATACAAAATGTACGTTCCGGGTCTGATACCTGGAAATTTGACTAGTCTGTATCGTTCTGAAGGGTTTCCAAAATATGCAAAAGAAAATTGTTTAATATATATTTAAATACGGTATTCGTCAGCGCTCGATTAAGGGGAAACCATTTCTTGAAGTTAAATTTTTAAAGCACTGAGTTTTCTGATGGATTAAATTTTTCCCAGTTAGTGGGATTTAAATACTAACTAATTGAAACCGATGCAGCTGAGAACAATAAATGTGCCCCACGCAAATCATTGCTTATTCCTCAATGTTTTCAGTAGTAGCCTCAATCGTTATCATTATCACTTCTACATCTTCTACATAGGATATCTTTAACTTCCGGGCTGTAGCAGCGCTTTGGCTTCTTCAACCCACTTTTCGAGACCGCTGAAGACGCCTGCTGCAAGGTACGGCTAATCGTCGCGGCGTCGGTTGAAGAAACCAAAACGCATCTCGAGCCCGGAGGCCAAGACAAGCGACCTGCCAATGGCCGCGAAAGCTTCAATCTTCTACATCTTTTCCATATTACCGTAACACCATATAGTTGTAATAACTATGTTTTCGAGAGAGCTCCACATCACTCCCGTTATTTTTAGATGCAGATCTTTGATCCCCGGAGTCCGATGCGGTAGACCGTTGATTCATCTTTGGTGAGCGTATTTTCACATTTGCTTTTTAAGCGTTCTCTTTGGATAGTGTCGCTGAGACGTTCGTGAGTTCACATCAAGAAGAATTCATGAATGGACGTGCAGAGTGTTTTTGTAAGAGATTTTACTTAACAAGTAAGAGTATTAGCGACGATGTGTTTGGAGTAATGCGTTTGCAAACAGTAAAAGCAGTACATCATTTTTCAGTGATGAACAAAAAATATTTTTATTGGCGTATTACATGATTTTATAATGATTTCACGATTCTTTATTTTAAGCAACAGTCAATGTTTCCCAATAGTACATTTTCTGCAATATTGAGTTTTCATTCCATGAAAAAATTTTTTTTGTTTGCGATATGGTACTCTAATTATTGCCATAAAACCCTGTGACCATACAACGTGTGCATTAGTTGTACAACTTTAATTGACCGTGAGTGTGTATTATCAAACACATTCAGTTCATACATTACACCAAACAGTGATTCTATACAAACAGAAATTGTCCATGGTGCCAGAGTTAAATGAACTGCATGTAAAATTTCCCATAAACGTCGTGAGAGCATACAATATTTTAAGTGTTCGTAGCGTGCCATTCAGCCATTAAAAACACTCATAGAACTAAGTTGTATATTCGTATTAAGCAAATCTGCATTGTATATGATGCAAGTTTCGAACTTCTCCTGCATGCTGTGCCCTAAGTTCCATTACGTTGCAAAAAGCTGTTTGTTACCTTCGTGTTCAACCGGTTTTATCTTGTTGCGTCGCACTTTAAATCTGCCGTCCACGTAAAATCAATTAACTTTGAGATTTCAAATTGTTTTTTGCAGCCCCGTAGCTGACAGTAGTTAAAAATGTGCTGTGGAAAACGCACCTTCCGGCCACATGAAATCGCCTATGACTGCAAATTATTGTACTCCTACCATGAAATGTACATCGTTCTGTTTGCGTTTTGTTTCTTTATTATCCATTATAAATCTGACATCACGCCGTTAACATTAGCACAGTCATACATCAAGAGTATTAAAATTTTCTCCCTCCCATAACAATAATTTAAATGTAAATCTTTTCTCTGTGCATCTAAATGATCTCGTAAATCCCCGAACATCCTACGACACGAATGAACTCTTTCTGTCGTTCGAGCAATCGGAATTTTAAATATGGAAGCTTGTATTGAAACCAGAATAACAATTCTGTAACTGACACGATGTTATTGCCTTTGCACAATCTATCATTTCCCAAAATGAATAAGATCGCATCACATTATTTCAGATTTAAAAAATTTAATAAAGAACAATGTCGCGCTGTTTGTATAAGGCGTGAGACCTTTATTCAGCGTTAAATATGCTACATTTCTGGGAGATAATTCCATAATTTCTGTTTCAAATTGTTCATGACAATAAATACCCCTGGTAAATTTGGTTTCACGCAAAGCAGCATATTTAAGTTGCTTTTCAAGAAAAGAAAATATCAATACTTCTTACATTCTTCGCTTAAATACGAGTAACATGAACACAGTATTTCAGATAAGAGATAAATTGCTTGGTTCGAAGTCAAGGTCGCTGACAACTAAGCGTCATGTAAGCCAATTTTCGAAGAGACTTGTGTTAAGGGATGTCAACTTTAGTCACATTCTTGCCTTTTTAATTGGAAACAGCATCGAAGCCCTAGTTAACCAAAATATTTGAATGTATAGGTGTTGAGAGTACTGAGAGTGAAATTTTTTGGAATCAATAAGTATGCAAGTTTTAAAGCACAGGAGTAAAATACGTTACGGTGTTAAAATTATATGAAAGAAAACAAAAGGTGAAATATGATTTAACTCGTTTGAATGAGTCGCAGTTTTTTGAAGAAAGGATAAAAATATAATCTACATATCCTAGGTTTTTATAATAAATATAAAAAAATTCATTTTTGCCGGACAACATAACTTTATATTTCGTATTTGAAACCACACACTACTATCTACAACGAAGCACTTCCTTTACCTACACTAAGCAAATAAAAACCACGCATATTCCTTGAAAATTATTGAAAATGCAACGTTTACTAATCAGAGGCAGTTGTGTCATATCACAGAAGTGTGATGATTACAAGAAAAAGTATACGGCAAGAAACTAGTTTCCTTCAGTACAATACAAAAAACGCGACCGGTAGAAAGAAAAATTTACTTCAACTGAGAAACACGCTGGCAGAAAAAGGTTTTCTGAAAGGAATTGCCTCCTAAGAGTTCGTAAAATGAACTTTAAAGTGAAAAGTGAACGCATCACAGTAGAATGATTACGGAAAGTCTGGTCCAATATGATGAAGATAGAAGCTCGGAGCTCTTCATGTTCTGTTAGTCCAGTCCCCCGGCAGCCTTGATGTCCGCAATGCTGGATGTTGGTGACCTTGAACTTTGACCTTGACACCGGTGATATTTAACCTTGAAAACATAAAAAATCCAAAAGATCCTGAAAAAAAAAATTGCAAAACTTAACTAAAAATAAATAAAAAATTCATTTAAAATTGTATTTAGAAAATTTATGAAATTGAAATTTTGAATGTTTGTGCATATAGGGGACAGGGAGTGGGAACCGACTGGCTGCCATGGTGTAATGTCACCAGACCGCCATGTTGGATGCCAGTGACATTGACCTTTGAACTTAACCTCATGATCATTACTTTATGAGGCCTTGAATACAAAAGATTCGCACAATTGTTCTAAAAATTACCTAAAAGGTAACAGCAGCTAAAAATTATATTAAAACTCTACAATTTTAATTAAAAATTTATCTAAGAATTAAAAAAAAAAATTAACATTTCGAATGTTTTGGCGTAGAGTGGACGAGGGATTGTAGCCGACCAGCTGCCAGAATAAACAGTTGTCAGGTCTAAATACTGATGATGACTGTGCGACCCCAACAAAGAAAAGTTAACTTAATGGTGAGCATGAAACAGGAGGTAAAGACGATCATGAAGATAGCCATGATAATAATGACTGTGAAGACAATGCTGAAGTATCTGATGATTATGATCACGATTCTCTCGGTGTTCTCACACATTTCACCAACGAGTTTCCTTTTAAAAGTAGTGCGAAGAAGGCAGAAGGCGTCAATAACGCTCGTTACATATTTCCGGAAGACCCGAATGAACTTATTTATAGACTTAGATATTTGATTTCCCTGCAAAATCATGGGGATCTCTCTCGCATTGTTGAGATATCTTCAATCTTTGATGAACTGAAAAATCGCGGTTATATCAGATGAGAATGTTGGCTGCTATCAATGATGTGCAAATATCTGAGAAATGTAAAGATGGAATGTTCAAAATAATTAGTAATATAGAACGTATACAGTAAGTAAAAAAATTAAAGCTTATCTGTGCAGTAATGTTTGTTTAATTTCTTATACAGTCCTTTCTGCTTCTCTGCAAGACTTATTAATTCGGTGGTGTTTCATAGTATGTTTTAAACCAAATTCATGTGAGTGAATGAAGTAGGAGGGCTATACTTCGATTTAAAGTATTATGCCTTAATCGGGTTGTCTAAAATCGACTGAGTTCTATATGGCGAACGAATGAAATGAGGGGTATCGGAGTTCAGCTGATGGTAGGCTTCTGTATTTTTATTTTGTACAGTGATGACAAAAACTTATTTTGTTTATAATAACCAAATTAACTAAAAATATAGCGTCTGTCATTTGATAAATTATATGTATACTAGAGACATATTATTTTCAGATTATTTCACTGTTGTGTAAAACCGTATATATCTGCAATATAAAATTAAAAAACTACTAGGTTTTTAATATTGGTTGTGTTGACCAAATGTAAGAATCTGACTAGGCATAATATATTTTTCACGTTATTGCTATTATTGAGACGATATTTCAAGTAAGTCTTCCTCACTTCATTGAAACACATAACTGTAAACATTTATTTAACAGGGTTTTATACTGTACTGTTAGGTAAGCCTTAAAAATTATATCACTTTTCACGTTCCGTGAAATTAGATAATGCTTTCATCTGCCAACCTGCATGAGATTACACATTTTCTATTTACTGTGTCGCTTTTTTCTCCAGCCGGCAACGACCTGAAGATATATTGATGTAGCCGCACATGCCGATAAATGTCGCTCTGATTAGTCCTCGTTCAGTATTATTAACAAAATCGTTTTTGTCTTATGCAAGCAGTGCATAAATAATAAATTAATATAGTTGTTCGTTACTGTATTACGTATTCCTTTAAGAAGTGCAGTTTATAGTTATAGTTTTGATGTTAAAGGCTGTTGCAGACACATCAGGTGTTCACATATACCCTGTCTATATAATAGGGAAGAAGAGGAGGAAGATTTTTTTTTTTCGGTGATCACACAATTCATACATTGGCAATTTTTTGAGCCAGTGTTCGAAACAGTGGGAATACACTGAGAAAAAGGTTTTGTTGAATGAAAGAAAATAAGTTTGGTGCAATCAAATTAGTTGTTTCCATAGAGCAAATGGTATATTTAGTTGTTCTTATTTGGTCGCAACAAACTGCAAGATTTTGTTGGCGTAACTAAAGATTTGTTTGGCTCTACGTATATTAAAGAGTTTCGGTTAGTACCAAAAAATTGGAAACTCGACCAAGACTCGAAAATATATCGTTTGCAGCCGAACGCTATGCCATAGCTACCATAGTTAAAGCGAGTACTGATTAAAAATGATTGTTTATTAATAGTTATTTTTAAATAAATATTTCAAGTTTTACAGATTTACTAAACAAAACAAATAAACTTAAACGTTTCCTGTTGAACTTGTTTCATTAGGTTGTTAATACAATTATAAGTATTGAAAATACTCACTAACAAACACTGCTGCTATACTAACTGTCACAAAAAAAACTCTCGAGCTATATTTTCGAACGAAGGCAATCAAATGAGAGGCCAAACAAATACAGGGTGAGTATAAAAGAATACCACTAACTTTGAATATTTAGAACATAAAAACCAAACAACATACAACCTTGGTTGACCAATCAAATGAACAGTGAAACTATGAAGTTTTATTACCATATCTTCATAAGTGTTCAATGTGACCACCACACGCGGCACAAACGACATCTGCATGATAATTAAACTCGTTCCTCATTCTTGTCAGCATGTCTGGTGTTAAGGTTTGGATGGCGTCCGTAATTCTCGTTTTGAGGTCGTCAATATTAGCCGGCAATGGTGGTCGAAACACTTGATCCTTTATGTACCTCAATAGAAAAAAAACGCGTGGGGTAATATTTGGGTTTCTTGGGGGCCAGTGATGAAGAGCCTGGTCACCAGCTGCTCCTCGACCAATCCAGCGTTGCGGCAACGTCTCGTTCTAGTATCCGCGAACAGGGTGACAGTGGGATGGCGCATCATCCTATTGGAAAATGAAGTCCCCCATCGCCTCTTTAAATGAGGAAACAACCACTCTGTAAGCATGTCCAAATAAGGGATTCCAGTAACAGCGGGCTCGTGAAAAAAGAAAGGGCCGATAACAGTGTCTGTGGATACAGCGCAAAACATGTTCACTTTGGACGAAGCGTGCTCGAGTTCGGTGGTTTCATGTGGAGGCTCCTGACCCCATATCCGCACGTTGTGCCGGTTCACCTTACATTTTGTATGGAAAGTCGCTTCAACGCTAAAAACCAGCTTATACATGAAGGCATCGTCTACCTCGTTCTGGGCAAGAACGAACGCGCAGAAATAACGTCTCAGATCTTTATCCCTTTCGGTAAGAGCCTGTACAAGCTGTTACCTGTATAGTTTGTACAGTAATCGTTTTCGTAACACTGTCCATTCCGTCGACTAAGGGATTTATATTTACAGGCTAGCTTGTAGAGTTGATTTTCTCGGACAGCGAACGAATGCTTATTGAATCCGTTGCACATTCTCTTTGGACACACGCGGCTGCCCGGAACTTTTGCCTTTACAAAGGCACCATGTGTCACGCAACTGACGAAACCAACGTACGATACTCCACCTATCGGGAAGACGACGTCCGTATTTGCGACGGAATTCACGTTGTACAGTGGTAACCGATTGTTATTTAGCAAACCGAATACCACAGAACGCCTTCTGTTGTTCCGTCGCCATCGTGATGTGGACTAACAAACTTCATACGCTAACAGTGCGACGACAGACGCTCCCAGTGTTATCTCTCGGTACACGAAAGAAACATTAGACCATCCTCTTCACATTGACGTGTCAAATGCGAGCTCGCTACCCCCTCGCCACCTCAAACCAAGAGTTACGAACGCCATATATACCATAACACCGAACATGCCGACAAGAGCGTGGAACGAGTTTGATTATCGCATAGATGTCGTTCGGGCCACTCGTGGTGGACACATTGAGCATTTATGAAGATATGGCAAACAATCGTCACAGTTCCACGGTTCTTTTGATTGGACAAGCAAGTTTGTTTGGTTTTGCTATTATAGACCTTCAAAGATGGGGTATTCTTTTATACTCAGCCTGTATATACAATTGATTCAACTAAATATTTTGTTGACATTATGATCTCATTTTGTCCAACACGTAGAATTTGTTAATTTAACCGTGCACTTTGCTGGATGAACAAATTTAATTTTGTTTGCTTTTCAGGTTTTGTTTACTCAACAAAATGTTTTTGCAGCAACCGAATATATTTTTGGCCAAATACAAAAAAATATTTTGTTGGCTGGATCAATCCTTTCTCTCAGTGTGGATGCTAGGGAATTACCCAATCATATTTCCCCGTGTCTGATGTTAACAGAATACTTCCCTGCCAAAGGGATTTAATTTCTTCCCTGAAGAGTAATAATACGTAATGGCTGATAAGGTGAAACGCTTCCATGTACAAATTTTAATAACAAAGCTTCATGCTTACTTCATATGGAAAGTACTAGCTGGAAAATACACCAGGATAGACGACTAAGATATACGGTCGAAAGCCATGTTTCCTGTGTAGCGAAACATTTTGTGTAGCATACGTAATTCCACGCCAGGCACATATTGCAAAAATACAACACTTCATTCTGTTTACAATTTCAGCCTGAATCAGTGATATAAATCAGTGAAATAACGTGCACTGAAAGTCAGTTGAATACCTACTGCCGACAGGCGAATCAAGCAAATAAACTTGGAACAACTGACTTATTGCAGTGGAATTATCTACGGTCAGTGGGAATCACAAGAAAATCAGTAATAAGTTATCTGGCACTGATCATCAGTCGCTCAATTTTCACTGTTTTCGCTGATTTGGCTCAATTCTCACTGATTCAAATTTAGAGTGTATGCATTAAAAGCAAGTGCATATTTCCACCACCAGATATAAACCACTTGGCTGGAAAACGCCAGTCTCCAAAAGGAACCCCCCACCCCCCTTAATCACGCCCCTCCGCGGGCAAAAAGTTTAATTTTCATTCTGCATTCTGCCCTCGTAATGTTCGTTCACTTAGAATACCGTTTAAAACACTTGTCGGGGACACATTCGTCGGTTACGAACGATGGAACACTGTCTGCAGGATCGATATCGAAACTCAACAGTAGACTGGTCGAGAAACTGAGGCCATGTTCGAACTGGAAGATTTTGTTATCAAAATATTTACGTGACCCAACTCTATGTACTAAAAATATGCCATACTTTTTAATTTCGTATTTTTCTTTTTGTGTGCGACGTTTAATTCCAAGGAGCACAGTAGTCAGGTGATACCACAAAAGCGACACAACACAACGAAAATTTGTTATGTTTTTGTTTAGTCGTGTTGTCCTGTTATTTGTTCTCAGTCTTAATTCCTTTCTTGAAATGATATTTTAAGTTGCATATTTGTTCACAACAGCTAACTCAGGCTCGTTCATTCTTATTAATTTTTTAATTAAAGTTAATTCATTTTACCTAGTACGTTTTCTGAGACCACATCGAAGCGTCTATGGTGGTGAAGGTCCATAATTGTTCAAACAATCAAACCTACCAACGCGGAACATTACTGAATAACGGAAAGTTAAATTTTTACACGGACTTGTGATAAACCCCCTGGGTTCATCACATTCGCGTGAGAGAGATGCAAAGCCTTATCTAAGAAGAGAGCGAGTAACAGGCTGATGACTCACAAGCAGTTTGCTTATGCAAATGAGTTGGTATCTTCACAAAGAGTTAAAACAAACTATATGAAATTTTTATTTATATTGTTAAACGTGAGCTAAAGTCGGTACATGTGCCCCACAAAATGCATGAAAAAAATGCTCATTAGAAAAAAAAAATGTTGTTTAGTTTTATTGAATCAAATCAGTGACTTGCAAATAAGCTCGTTTTTTAAATATAAAATAACAAAAAAAAAACAGTATTTAAAATATCAAAAAACATGAAGATACACAACGCAAAATGTTTTGCACCACCTGTAATTAGTATAGACCTGAAGAATTCGCGGATTCATAACGGGACAACCTAGAGTTCAATACATGTGTGCTTATATTTACACTAACCATTCACACCGTGTTAGATACCACCTGGAGAAGACTGGCCCAATCGTCGCCTTCCACCGTGACAGTAGACAACCAATGCACAGTTGACTTCGGCAAATTAGAAAATAAGACTTTAGAGTCTAGCCTGCAAGTCATTGAACTCACGAATTTTTTAGGTATCTAGTAATTGGTTACACGTGGAGGATATCCACTAAGACAACATACTCATTAAAGAAAAGGCATTTGTCAAATCAGACGTGGTATTCTGTAGTCAGTGTGCATATTCATACCACACTTTCTCTTCCGCCGAGAGTAAACTAGTAACTCAGAAATCCCGGTAGTGCAAAACCTTTTTTGAAGTATTTATGTTCAAAAATAAAAATAAATAACAAGCCTACAAATGGCCTGGGAATTGTGGCTTCGTTTTAGTTTCACACTTAAGGGCGAGTGAAGAAATTTGGGCGGCGCTTAAGATCAACGTCTTGTGAGCTAATGAGTATGAAGCAAGGTGAGTATGGCGCAGCGCCGGAATGCAAGGGCAGGGGAAACGGGAGATCCCCGAGGATACCCGCCGACCAACGGCATCATCCAGCACGATTCCCACATGCGTAAAACCAGGGGCTTACTCCGCCGGGAATTGAACCCAGTTCGCCTAGGTAACCGTTACACCACCGCGGCCCTTCACGCAAAATATTAATAAAATAAATACTTTACATCAGGTATTTGGACGAAGTAATCAGACAATTTAAAGTTCATAACTTTACTTTCACATATTTTGGCAGTGTTATAATTGGAGGAAATTCGCAAGGACTGCGACGTCGTTTGCGGCAAATCTGGTCAGCTCGTCAAATCTGGTCAGCTCGTATGAAACCTGCTTGGAAGCCATTATAAATGATTTGAGAAATCTCATCGTCGGAATGCTTCAGTACGAATATTTCAGAAATCGGGGTATTTCTTTGGGCCAATACGTGGGAAAGATGATAATAGTTTTAAAAAGCATGTTACATTGTAATAAATAATATTTTGGTTCACAAATTATTTGTGATTATTTTTGCCCACTCTTGTATTAACTTGACCAGGTGTGTGATATGTGACTTATTTTTATTCTACTTTCTGAAGGAAAGAAAGGCTTATGAGATCACTGTCCTGTCTGGGTGACTGTTTACGTGT
This sequence comes from Clitarchus hookeri, assembly GCA_002778355.1. Taxonomy (NCBI): domain Eukaryota; kingdom Metazoa; phylum Arthropoda; class Insecta; order Phasmatodea; family Phasmatidae; genus Clitarchus; species Clitarchus hookeri. The sequence continues at coordinate 242,507 of NQII01002741.1, forward strand.
ATGGCTGTTAATGCGTCTGTGCGTGTGTGTGACCCCCATTTCAAATTTTTTAAGCGTTAACAGAATTTGACCGAACTCGGTATACATAGATCTGAAAGGGCCCTGATTTTTATAGTTTCTGACCACGCCGGCACAAAATGGGAGCCTTGTTATTATAAACGGTGATATGTCATATCTCGGCAATTATTCAATCGGTTTAAACCGCATTCTGGTTATTGCCAGTGCATAATCTGATCATTAAATTTCGAGACGGATATTGTTGTTGGTCTCTCATTTCGTATTATAGCACTACATGAATATAGATACTTTAATTTATAACTCAAAAACTACTCAACCGATTCTAGCCAGATGTGACAAGTAAGTAATGCTATGGTAGGTCATGTAAACAAATGCCGTTTAAAATTATTAGGCACTTACTATCAACATGGTCGCCACGTAAATATTTTAGTTTTATTTAGTATATCTACCATATTGTTTAACCAATTTCGACCAAATTTTGTTTTATGAAAGTATATATTACAAGCATCATATATGCCAATACGTACTCACATTTCGCCACAATTCTGAAGCTAGCTCCACTGGAAATAATGAAATTTTGAGGTCATATCTCAGGAAACCATTCATCGATTCTTAACAAATTTGGCAAACAAATAGTACTGCAGCGCGTAATGCAAACTGGTGCGTAACTTATTTTCCAAATCGTGGTCAGATATCAATTTAAGCAGTAGGTACTCTGTCGTTGAAATCATGCAATAAATTCCAACTTAACCTAGTATGTTGGCAGTATATATAACAACTATCAAATATTTATACATGGGGCTTCTTTGTCGGTCATTTTGCAAGATAACACAACATGAACAAATGATGATCTCATGCCATAACTCGGGAAACAATTTACAGATTCCCACCAAATTTGGCAATCAAGAGTACTGTGACAGTAAACAGGTATGTTTTAAGTAGGTGAAACACTTATTTTCCAAATGGTGGCCATATAGCAATTTTGGCTTAGTGTGCGGTGTCGGTAATATCAGGAAATTAATTCCAACTCAACTTTGCATCCTGGCAGTATATATTTCAATCATAAAATGTGTTAACACAAAGTATCTTGTCAGCCATTTTGTAAAATAGCCTCTCATGTAAATAAATTATTTAATGTCATATCTTTGGATAAAACCAACAGATCCCCGCCAAATTTGGCAAACAAGTACATGTTTTAATGGGTCATATACTTATTTTAAAATGGCAACCATATAAACATTTCACCTCAGTATATTATATTAACGAAACTACTAGAAAAATTTGAACTTGACTTTGTATGCCGACAGTACCTATTATAAACAGAAAATTAGTTCATTCAGAGTCATTTCTTCGCCATTTTGTTAGCTATGCCATTTTGTTAGCTATCCTATTATGAAAAAAATTATGATTTTAAGTTATCTCAGGAAACAATCAACATATTGCCACCACATTTGGCGAAGAAATTTTACTGTGGCATCCCATATTAATTCATATGTTTAAAGTGTGGAAGACAAACATTTTTCAGAATATAGGCTATAATAACACGTAAGCTTAGTTTGCTCTATCTACGACACAATATAACCCATATTTACTTATCTTTGTATACTGTATCTTTGACAATCATCGAATGTGCTAATAGATAAACTTTTTGTCCTTTATCTATGAAAAAAGTCAGAAGGAAAAAAGGAGGCTATATGGCATATCTCGAAGAAAAATCAACTGATTCCCACCAAATTTTACACGCAAGTATTATTCAAGTAGATTATGAAAAAACATATTTTAGGTGTGGCAGGCCTTTTTTAATGGCGTTTATATAAATTATCTAGATTATGATGTTATATATATTAAACAATTCAACCCAAATTCCACCAACATTTCTACAATCACGGTATTCAATACAAACATCAACTTATCATACAGAGATCCTCTTCGCCGGTCTTCTTGCAAAAAAAACCGTTGAGAATGTTCAAAATTTTGCAATATTTACGACAGAATTCATATGATTTCCACCACATTTTCCATAAATTTGTGCTACATAACGACATATAAACTTACATGATTTAAGTCGGTTAAGAAAATTATTTTCAAAATTGCTGTCGTAAAAATATTCTGCTGATTTTGTCGTATTTTTTTTAACAATTTAGCGAAATTCAGTGAAACGTGCAGTATCTATAATAAGCATCGTATACAGACTATTTTTAAGTAATTTTGTAAGATGGCTTCAATTAACAACATAAAGTTTTCATGCCAAATCTCAGGTACCATTCAACCGATTTCCACATAAGTAGCGTAATCCATGTAAACATACGAGTTTTAAGTGGCTAAGACACATATTTTTAAAATCCTGGTCCTGCAAATATTTCACGTTAATAAACCCTATCATTCAAATCATTAGAATGGTTAAATCCGAAGTTGATGCTCCGAATCCGACCTCCGTAATGTAGTTGACTGCACGCTAGATTATGGTACTAGGTTTTCTGAGTTCGAGTCCCTGGTAAGGCACGTGTATATTTGTAGTAGTTTCGCTACTGTTTTATATGTTTCTGGTTTAATCTGCAACGATATTTCTGATAACGATACTTCAAGGGATATCTACCATTAATTAAAAATGACTTGCACTCATGTAGAGGAAATTAGCTAATTAGTTTTACCAGTAACTTCTTGTTAACATGTGTATGATAATTATTTTGCTACCGTATATAGTGGTCATAGCGTGCGTGACGTTTGACAGTGTGAGTTTAATTTGCCGTGTGACGAGCTAAAGTATTATTAGACCGACCTAATGACAAATTCACAGTACACGTGTGCGCGACATGCGAACTGAAAGCCGGTGCGGAGAAACCGGGGCGCGAACTCCTGACCGTCCGACTACAAGTCGGCTTACATGCCCCTGAGCTATGAGGGCGCAAGGTGTTATGAGCCTTACTCACTCATAACACTCTTATGATATCTTAAGGATAGGGAAAACAGGGTAAGCTCAGATATTTAAAAGGATTGTAGAAATAATTAAAAAAGACTTTCCTTGATCTATAGTTAATAGAGTATACAATGATATTCCATTTAAAATTAAGTCAAGCGGAAGTGAGAGGGAAGGACTCAAGGAAGGGTATTAAGAAGGAGCATCACATTAAAGAAAGGAACTCACACTAGCCTCGCACACGCAACCGCTGTCGGACGCTGCCCCCAGGAACAGCTGGTGTCACGTCTGAAGTTCGAAGGAGACGACTACCCCTCTCAGTCGTAGACGTCTATATCACACTTCTCGCCATACCACGTGACTATTGACGTACTTTGATTTGATTGGTTCCCCTTGAGCGTCGGCGGTGGGCTCTTCCGGGTTGTCTGTTCTACTTACATAAAATGATCTTAGATCAGCACTAGCTCAGCGGATCCACTGTTGCCGAGCGTCGTGTGCTTTATTCTCCCCTGATTACTGCAATCACTCTCAGTCTGCCATTTTGATATTCCAGCACTTCTGTGGCGCCTTTGCGCCATTGTTCTCTCGTTGCTGAATTCGGTTCCGGCCTGGTGTTGATGAACTCTGTGGCGTCTTTCTTAGGTTCTGCTTAGTAAGGAATTTCATAACGGGACCCAACCTTAACAAGGGGATCGACTGCACTACGGGAGGTCGGCGTGTTAGGGTAATATTTACATAAACCCATAATCCCTAAGTATAATTATTTCGTTAAGTATGCGATGTCCCATTATAAAAAACCATTGGTATACGAAATAAAATATATATACCTAACATCGCTTACGTACCAGCTTAATAATAAAGTGTTTTAATATGTAAAACTAGTAAATAAGAGAAAATTATATATATAATAAGTGCACTCGTATGAAAAAATTTCTTTATTGCACTTAAGTGCACTGGGGTGATCTATGTACTTGAAAAGATCGCAAAAATATTAAAATTAACTAAAAATTCGCGTTGAGATTTTCACTAATAAATTCTTTTACGTATTGAATTATTATTTTTCGTCTTTTAAGTCAGCTATCAATATTGGCTGTGTTTATGTGACACTGATATTAGCTTTATATAAGTAGATAAGAAAGCTGTTTTACACTATATTATTTATTTTTGCCGAATCATTGTACACAGAAAGTATAATTAAGTGCACGGTCGCGATATGCGAGCTAGAAAGCGGCGGTACATGAAATACTGAAAAAGGAAAAATTACGCCTATTCTTCTTCCACCACTATCACACAAGCAGATTTCATTTAAATGTAAAAATATTCCCAGATGTTGAAACTCATTATTATAATCTTCCGGGAGCGCATCAGAAATAATGGCTTTCGTGTGAAAATTTAATTAAAACAGTCGTCTTCCTTTTTTACTATACAATGCCTGCTGATCTTCCTGGCATTCAATATCTCCCGGCAGTGTTTATCTGACCTCGTCTATGAAGTTAAATAGAAAATTTAAATTTCATCACTCGGAGCAGTATATGCTTTATTCCTCAAACCTTTGTTCGTTTGAAATGCTCTAACTGTCTTCTTTACTAACTGGTAGAATAGGATATCGGCGTTCGCGAATGTCTCTGCATATCACCTGCCCACGTTCATTAATTAATGTTAATTATCAGCGATCAAGCACACGCTGTAGTTGTTCCACACCTAACTGAATACTATGGAAAGCCTGCGTCGATTTTTCTTTCTGCTTACTACGTGTATTTTCGCCACACACAAAAACTAATACTTGGAGCGCTATGCTTGGGTGTAGCTCGGGCGACACTGAAATAGACAATTTCTCTGCTACTAAAGACCACAATTCACGATGTATTTTAATTGTTTCGTTAATGCTTGCAGGACCTTAAAACAACTCTACAACCCATGAACACCGATTGTTGTGATTAAAAATAATAATATGATTATAACAATTGAAGGGAACAGTATTGATTGTGTTACCTGTTACAATGCAAGGAGATTTGATTGAAGGCAGTCAATAAGACGCTCCATTGGCTGACAGGCAGCCAGTAACAAACATTATTCAGTGTAGTAAGCGTGTTCAATGTGGTTCGAACCAATGTGACGGTAGGTGGGAAAGCAGAGACCAGCGGAAATGGAGTTCTTATCATTTATGATGTAAGTGACACAATTATAGTTTGTCTCTGAAGTTTAATGACGATGGTGTGCTGTAACTGAATTCGAATTTTGATTGAAGAGCATTTTATATGTCTGAGAAACACAAATGCAATAAAAATGTAATATAAATAAGCACGTATATTGAAAAAGATACCATGATCCAGTTAGAGAGCGAGAGACAAAGAAACAACGAAGACAGCACAACAATGGCATAACTAAAACAGTCAAAACACAAGCGAAACACTCACTACAGTAAGCCACAATTAAAATAGAAGTAGGCCCACAAAAGTATTAAAAATTATAATGATTTAGTCTAACAATGAACGAAACAATAAACAACAAAGACAGTATAAATATGGCCATACAAGATCAGCAAAATTTACATGCATAACAAAAAACATCAAACAAGTCACCAATTTATCGACGGATCAAGAAGTATGATGATTCAGTGAGACAACCAACAACCAACAACCAACAACACAAAACACCAAGGACAGCACAAGCTTAAACAAAACACACACACACGGCCAATAATACAGTAACAAAAGGAAAACAGTAAAAAGTCATGACGTTTCCGAAGTTGCCATCTGCTCCCCTACTCAAGTGATTAAACAACGTCTATTGTTCCATATAACTTATGTACTTATTTATATTATCACATTTTTATTGCATTTGTGTTTCTCATTCATATACTGTGTTTTTCGTTTTTAGGTTACTGTTTTCGTAGTCGTTGTAGACAAATGGAGGTCCAAACAAAACTCGAATTCAATTATATCTTGTTTTGAATTCCAGTAAACACGTAGAGTGCAAAGTGTACTCTTCGCCATGAGAGCAATAACTAGAATGGACGTGTGATAGAAGCGACATTGTGAAATTGTTATAAATATAAATGCAAAATCATGACGCCAACTACTACGTCGTAACGTGTATTAAAGAAAGAGGCATTTTGCTTCGGTTGCCACTAGCTCTTTCAGTCTTGGTGGTTTATTCACTGGACGTTGCACAGGGGAATTTATATTATGATGTATACTGTACACAGCAGAAAATATTGTCCAATAAGGAAAGTCCCTAAGGAGTGGGAGACATCATTCGTTTTTTATACCGTCTTCCGCGGTCACATAAACATATACTGTCAATACAATCAAATACAGAGGTAATTTACCTTACCTTGAGCATTCACGAAAGTTGTAATCACAAACAATAGCTACTTTTTTTATATCTAGAAAATATACTTTCTGATAAATCTACAAGTGCGTGCGTGTGTTTCATCACTACACATTTCTAAATTTTACATTTAAAATCCAATATAGGTTTTTAATAGAACATAATTTTTCTCGGCACATTTTTCCTCCTTCAAAATCCTTTCCACCGATATTTTTTTTACTTTTAGAGTTTATCACAAAGAAAGCTACTTGGAAATTTACCGCAGATCAACCTTCATGCAATATGACTTAATCGGGACTGTGATAATATTATACGCATTCCCATTTCCCGTAATGCATGCAAACTTTATATGAAACAGGCAAAATGCCATGCCTCTGTTAGAAAAATTTATGAACACAAGTGTAATATACCAATTTTACTGCCTACTCAGACATAGAATTTACATCATGATAAAGAAGAACTCTATCTTCTTTTCTCAATTTTAAAGTCTCTACATAAATTTCATCTAAAATATTACTATACTCAAAATATATTCTAATTTATGTTTGTTAAGAAAATTTCCACAGACAATCTGGTTCCAATGTGGCCCAAAACGGTGACCAAAATAATGTTAATAATTTTAACAGACATCCAGAAAAAGAAATAACTTCTGTTCATTCTGAGAAATCCAGGAGTCGTTTCCCCATCGAACATGACTTTTATCTCTCGCTTGTACAGGAAGAAACACAACCCTTTATCCTCGCGCATTAAGGATTTGACAACACAGGATTGTTTATTTATTTCGTAAATTTTAAGTTTTAGGCAATTACGAGATTGGATATAAAAGAAAGGTCTTACACAGAAGCCAAAGAAAAAAATATTTTTTACCTCGGAATTTTCAAATCTGCTAAGATACGACGTAGTAGCGCCGTCAAATCCCGTGTCCCGCGATGCTAGCGCTCGTGACGTCACGGCTGGAGGGAGCTCCGTATCTCCCGGCACGCTGGCCGCGGGCTGGCAGTATGCGACCGAATGTCATCAGGTGTGGACCTAGCGTCGGTGTGTGCGAACTCCGTCCTGCCGTGACCCCGGTTGACCGCCATTCGTACGTTGTTTGCCGAGGAAAGTTCCATTCTGCCTAGGCCTTGGCGTATTGACGAAGGTAGGGAACGCCTTGAGATCTTCATTACACAAATGTCCCCAGTTGGTTAGAACGTAATTTTTTTTTTTTTACCGGAAGATTGGTGTTTGCTGCATCAGACAGTAGTTGAAAATGCGAGAAGTCCCGTCTGAAGCTATAGCCTAAAGTTTCAATTTTGTTAAAAATTTTATATTTTTATAAAAATAACACAGTAATTTGTAAATTGCGATGATTCATTTTATTCGTTATTAAAAAGTAATTCTGCTACGTCGTTATTTTTTTACACAATTTTTTATACCACAATGAAATAGAAAACATTATGTTAAAAATGTAGACAGTAATGTTAGACTCTTGAACTCCTCTGCGACCAATCACGTGGTGTGGTTTTTGGAAGGTTTAATTCTCCTCTACAACGTGGCAGTAAATATTTGGCATTTAGCTTTTGCTGATATCCAGGGCGCAGGACATTTACACTGCACATTAAATTCTCAATGTATTTAACAACTTTTTTTTTTTAATTATCGCGAGTGTACAAGTTGATTTCAAAATAACTATTTATTTATTCTCGGTATTCTCGGGAGTAAAACGTTGGACCATTATAACTGTGGATGTGTAAACATTTAAGAAATTTGGCAAAGACTGTGTCTTTTTTGCCGTTATAATAATTTCTATATGCTTCTGACATAGAAGTTGCGGCAAAAAAAAAAGCTGACAAACGCAATATATGAGACAACGAAACTCATGGCTATGATTTATCACAGCACGGACATTGTTATTAATTATTGCCCTTGGAAACGCTATTATGATGTTTTAAGCAAAATGTGGTTTTGAATATAGCTATTGTTTACTATTAGCTGAACGAGCCTTTTCTAATTCACATATAATTTTACCAACATATATGGCGCCGCAATTAAATATACAGGTGGTAAGATTATGAATTACTGGCATGACATTTGTTTACAAATTTAGTACTAACCTGACCTAGCATTTTCCTTTTTCGGTTTTTAGTACGGTAGCTTCAACTTACGTGTTATCGTTCACTTATGTTTTCTATGCTCTCTCAAGAGTGTATAATACATAAAAGCTTTAAAAAAGTTATTAGATTTGCAGTCTACGCCCATGTTATAGTCCAAAACTATTTTTAATTGGAAAATGTATGATGCAAAGTATTTTTTAACCATGTGTATGTACAATAATTAAATTATTTTGTGTAATGAGATACTGTGCGGATATTTCTGACGCAGTGGAATTTCATGAAAAATATTTCATTTAAATTATTTTTAGCTATGAGGGTAATACAATCTGGTTTTTCCAGAAATGCGTGTCATGATAATCTTAAATCATGGAGTTTTTTTTCTTAGTGTGCTTGATTTAAAAATAACTGGGCGATTGGTCCCAATATGATAAAATGTCCAACAGCAAGGCTATGTTACAACACTAAAAATCAACACAAAAATTATATTGCGGGCGAGGAAAAAATACCCTCTCTTTGTATGTCACTGTCACGAAAGCCTATTTGGGAAAGATTACTCTGGAATTATCTACTACGTTTCAACCACACCTAACAGTTAGTTATAATTCTAACATGCTTTCTCTCCTCTAGCTGTATATACAATTTTTTTTTGATGACGTACACATGCGTGTGTGTTACACAAACGTCTAGGCGGGAAAATTTCTACCAGAGTTAATGGCTATCGTCCGAGTACCATATTTCTTGAGACATTGTGTAAGATTGCAAGAATAAATTTCTGGTTGCAGTATCAAAAAAAATGACTGGAAATGGGACACATTTCTTAGCCAATAAAGTCCGCGTAGTTGGTACTTGAACACAACAAATTGGAGGAATATTGCTATAATGGTACGAGGGATTAGCAAATAACTGTATAAGAATAACACTCACGCTTTAGAAATAAGGGACAATTTTATAAAAATAATTGGGAAGCAATCCACAGTAACATTTTAGTGTAAGATTTTTTCAGAATTGGTTGAAAAATTCCCTTGTTTTGACAGCCAAGTTTAAATTTTAGTCTATTTCAACTTGCACACTAAAGAGGTTAGTAATAAATGTGTTTGATGCACTCTGCCAAGTTGGGATCAGATAGGTTCAATTGTTCCAGATATGTATTACGCAACAAACATTTTAACGAGGTAGCCATTTTAAATAATGAAGTTATCTAATTAACACTATGTAGGCCGTGCTCGAGTGTAGCTCGAACAAAGCTAATTTGAAAATGTCTTTGTTGTTCAGAACAAAACTTGCTTAGGTGTGCAGTTTTTGTTCGACTAGTGTTTAAAATGACGTCACAAGTACACGACAGCTCAGTAACAATGATATTGCTCACAATAAAATTGCTTTACTTTTATAGACACTCAAAGGGACGTGATTGTGTTGTAAATCCTTTTGTACGATAAATGACATTTGAATGGGTCAATATCAGTTCGGTTCTCAATTGGTTGATGACCGACCAATAATGAACGCTATAAAGTAAAGGGTGGGATCCGGTGTGCTATGGACCAATAGGACGATGGTGAGTTCTAACGCAGTCACCAACAGAAGCGGTGTTCTTGCTGTAGTGGATATAGGTGACTCACTTCTAATCTGTCTTAAGTGCCAGTAAATTTGTACGGACTTCAATGTGTTAATATTATTTCATTCGTGCTATTAATAACAGTGATGATGTGCATTAATTTGTTGCTTTTGTATTCTGCAAATTTTAAAATTTTGTTTTTAAAAAACTTAATAGCACATATAGTGCTTTCTTACAACATGGAGGGAAAAACTAAGTTTAAATGGATTTAATTTTAGCTAGTTACACTCAGCATACACACTTTAGGTGAAATAAGGTTAATTGTTTGGTATATTAGGCATACTAATGTAAACACTCAATTTGTATAACCACCAATTTTTAAATAACAACCTGTTTTAACACATTTAAGTATATAAGATATATTTACAAACTATTATTTTCCAGGTGTTACTATAGGGTTTTAATTTCTACTGTTCATACTACTTATTCGCAAGTCGTTAGCATTGAACTGAATGAATTTTTATTTAATATAATCTTAATGATTGAAATCACTTAAACTCCTCAGTGTGTTTAGATTGTATAGTTGCGATAATACATATGTTGAAATATGAACTATGCATGTGAAGTAACAGTAAGAAGTAAAGACGATATATAAGACACAAATAACAGTGGCATAACGTTCTTGTTATTGTAAGCAGAATAGTGTATAATAAAAGGTAGCTTTCTGTTTAGAGGTAATTTGCAGAGCAGTGTTCATTAAAGCCTATATATTTCTTAACATTTAATAAAGTGACTTTTCAGTCAACTGATTGAAAGATAGGAATTATCGTATAAGTGATGTAAAGTCAATTAACACGAGATTGTTGTTTCATGTAGTTTCAAATTAAAGTGCGCGCATACATATATATGTCTCGACCACTGGGTTTTACCAGTTTCCGAGTTTTCTTTCTAGATATATTTATTCACCGCAGCTAACGTTATTTTTGACATAAATAAATTTATGATTACATCATTTATTTCAACTTTGTTGTTATTAAATCCTGAACACGATCTTAATTTTAAGTTATAAAACATTATATAAATATCTTAAATCATAAAAAGTACATTTAGTCTTATTATGAAATTACGATTATATCGTTTCGCATTTTCTTATGGTTACAAAGAAATACTGAATTAACAGAACATATTGTAGATAAATATAGGTGAATAGAGAGATTACATAATTACTAGAATGAAATAATTTCCGCGCCCTCTTTTTTACTTGCTGGTAATTTATAATAGTTTCAAAATGTTAATATTTACCTCACATTAATGTTTATTTAACATATTGTAGTTGTATTTGCAGCAAATCTGAACTAATATTATAAATGCGAAAGTGTGTTTGTTTGTTTGTTTGTGTGTCCTTTCACGTGGCAACCGAACAACGGATCGACGTGATTTTTTGTACAGAGATAATTGGAGGGCCGGGAAGTGACATAGGCTACTTTTTATCCCGAAAAAAAATCTCATTCCCAAAGGAAAAATAGTGCTCGAGGTATAATGCTGCGTCAATGAAAGTTGTTAGTGTGGGACGAAAGCACTATGTTACACAAAAAAAGCGACAGAGGCCCTAAACCGAACTCTACAGGTTATACGAAACAATACAGACATTATGGGAGGAATAGTTGTATTACAGACTGGTGACTTCCGCCAAACTCTACCGGTGATTCAGAGGGGCACACCTGCAGATTAAATCAAAGCCTGTCTCAAGTCGTCAAACTTATGGGCAAATGTCAAGAAATTCAGCTTGACGACAAACATGAGAGTGCACCTCTACAATGACGTTGATACAGGACGTTTTGCTGATACAATATTAAAAATTGGAGATGGGCGGTTAGAAACAGATGCCGAGGGCTTTGTGTCACTAACGGGGGATTTTAGTAATTTTGTGAAGAGTGTTACGGAACTAATTGCTAGCGTTTGCCCAGATCTAGAAAGAAATATAAATGACGACCAGCGGCTATGTAAAAGAGCAATTCTAGCACCAAAAATTTACATCGTTAGTGCTCTGTTTTGTGTTTATGATCAGTGTCTGTCTGCTAGCAAATACCGTTATTTCTCCCTATAAGTTTGTTACTACGAATATAACTACGTGAGCAAAGCCGTGAGTAAAAGCTGGTAATTAAATAATTTACAACCAAAAATGTATAATACTACTACCGAATGATACCTGGCGAAAGGTTTTATATTAATACATATATTTGCTAGCATAAATAAATATACAAAAAGGTTGATATAGTTGCAAAATATTAAAAGCATAAGAAAGGAGACAATTATTTCTCTCAAAGTTTTGGCTTCGTTTTATTAAAACAGTTTCTTTTGTAAACACGAATCTTAAGATTGGAACATAAATAAGTTTGTTGTTAACTTATACATATTTTCTTACGTATTTCATTTTACACAGTTGTTAATACAGTTCAGCTAAAATGTCTCTTTCTTCTGTATTCGAGTTCGCAGTGAGCAAAATAAGATTTGTAGGTGTGATTAATGGACTATGGTAAAAGAAGTGATATTGGTGCAAAAAGGTAAGCAATTTTTATCCATGTAGTTTCTACGTGACTCTGATTGCAACATTTTCAACAGTTGTGTTACGACCCAGTGGTCGGTACCAGAAAATATACCGTGAATATCTAGAAACATGCATCGGGAAAATATATTCACTTCAACACTTGCGACAGTAACGTAAAACTTTCCTAGAAAGTTTTTAGTGACAAAAAAAAAAAAACTTACAGCAGTTCGTGGTAGAAGCTAAGCACTTGTTTTTAACTGTCACTATAAAAGTACCCGATTTACTTCTTTCATGAACGTGGCTGTATTTTACACGGAGCAATAATAAAGCGCGGACATGTAACTTGCAAGTCACTCGTCTCTTACGACATGTAACGTAATCACGTACCCTGTCGGGCGCAGAAGGGTAACATGTCTTTTAAACTCAACAATTATAGTTTCATCGTGGTGGTTTTATGTTCTGTATTTGTCAAAATTCTCTACGTTATCAAATAACTATTAAGGAAATCTTTTGAGGCGATGAAACCAAAATTATTCCGTTTTATAAATAAACACTAATATTTAACTTTGAGTGGTGTTGTTACCTACAAGCGTGATTATGAAATATTTAAAAAGAAAACTTTTATATCACATTCAAGGTAACTTCACACTTTTCTGAAGTTCTGCTAGAGTTCTACTTCCAGAATATTCCTCCGCCTCATGCTAACAAAGCTTAGCGTCTCGAAAATTACACCAGAGGAATAGCGCACCGCATTACCAAAGGACCTATTTCCTAACCCTTTTTATTCATTTTAATCAAATAGTATAATTTATATGTAAAATATGAGTAATGGTGTAATTTGAGAAAAAAGAATATACTTTTATGTTAACATAAGTATAAAACACTTGTGGTACTTGGCATATTTAGGAAAGAACCAAAACGTCGTACTTGGGGTGATTTTTCAAAGGTTTGATTCAAAAAGTGTGAAGAAACAGAAAATGGTTTATAGTGTTACATCCAATTTCCTAACAACTTCCCGTTTTCGCTTGGCTGGCATACGAATAGAGTGACCAGGCCCACGGCAACGCCAATTTGGCATATGGCGAAAGGATACAAAAGTAGGAGATAAGTAGATCTAGAACAGGGCATTAAAAATTCTCAATTAACCATAAAAACAGTTTAACTGATTTTTGCTTTGTGTCGAAATATGAAATTAATTGTCATAACTTATGTGCAGATCTTAAAAATAGCACTGTTCTTAACTCTCAACTAGATATCGCATAATAGAAAATTCTGAGATTCTCCACACATTATTGAAAATAAAATTAGCGGAGACCTGAAGAAGAATGAAAACGAAAGTGTCAGAAAGATATCCAAGAATTATTTCACGGCTTACAGAGACTTTTTTCTTTCCCCAACCGCGTGTTCCTTTCTTTATTTCGCTCAGTCTCTTCTACTGTGTTCATTGAAGCAGCAAATGCAGATATCGAACGCTGATATATTTCTGTTTAGCGTATTTTTGGATATTCATTGTAGTTTCCCTAATATTCGATTTGTTAGTATTATTCTTTTAGCAGATAAGTTTCACACTGAGCTTTTATTTTAAGCCGTGTGATTTAACTAAACAGTAGTTCTACGATTTCCTCATTGGCGTTGTAGATTGTGATTTCTAACCGAGTCACTATTCCGCACCTTGTACGTTCGGTCCGTAAATATCACATAAATCTCCGTGAATTCACGAAACGTATCCATAAACTTCCAAGATTGTTTTTTTAAATCAGTTTTGTATAAAAAGGGCAAACAAAAAACATTATACTTTCTTTATAAAGGCGTTTTACTGTGTATAAAAACGACTGTAAAAAAGTTTTAAAAAATTTGCCGGTCAACGAGATTTGAACTCGAAAAAATAATGCGTTGTCCTACTCCTTATCTACTCACCTACCACGCTGTAAGAAGAAGAAATATTGCAAATAAAGGTTACACGCAGGATGTATGTACACCTCCCAGTCATAAAGTGTTGTCGAGTGTATTTTATTTCAGCTTTACAAACAGGGATAAAAAATAGAATTTTTTTCCGTAATGCATTTTACTGTGCATAACAGAGAAATTAAACAAAGTCTAAATATTTGGTCCTGTAGTGGGATTGTAACACGAATCGACAAATTAACACTCAATAATTGGAACTACCCACATAGCAGAGGATATCCTATAGATATCCCAATTACATCCACAATATCTTAAAGTCATCTTAGTCCTGAAGCGAATCTATTCAGGATATCCGTTGGATATCTAGTAGTAGATATCACTTCGTGCCACTTCCTGGATATCCATTAGATGTTACAAATCCTCCAATAGCTATTACTCATGGTAAATGTCTAAATCAAAAGATGGCTATAGGATATCCACAATATCTGTATCCTTGTGTGGATATTGGGCAGAGATTTTGATAACTTTTGGCGGTCTGTTTTTTATGTAACGTTGCTATTGCTTGATGTCTCTGGATATCCAGAACGGCCGTGGGGACATCCATTAGATATTCTTTGGATGTATGTGTGCTATATAGGCACTCGTCTACAACACCTTTACAAGAAGTACTGTATTTCGTAAATATGTACTTTACACAAAAGTGACGAACGCACCTCTCTTAGTTTCATCCCATGTTAGAGAGCGGTTTATGAAACGAGATTACTGCGTATAAAGAATGTTTTGTCCTGTAGCAGAATTTGAACAAGAATCAACGAATTGGCACTCCATGAGTGGTTCGCCACTCACCTACTACTTTTTTACACGAAGTAGTATCGTGAAGACGGGATTTTATACGCTTCAGGTATCATCTGCATTGTCCTTGTCTCAAAGTCGAAGGCATAAGAATACGAAGAACTTCCGTGTTTTATATTTACGGAGCTCATTTCCGTTATTCGTCATTACGGTGTGCCTTTCCGTAAAATAACTTTACATCTCCGTAAATCTACAGAATTTCTAAGAGTGTACAAAATATTTAATTCGTGGATTCATATCCCATACAATATTTGCAGAGTGACTGCGAATACACAGGTTCATTGAAAGAAAACCAAAACTCTATTAAGATTTTAACCTTTGCGTATTATAGAAATATTTACCATATATCACGTTGCAAATACAAGAACTCTTAGCCAGTTTGGACGTTCACTGTGGAGTTGAGTCCTTCCTAAATAAATGTAGGAAAGTTACCATGGATGTACGGGGAAACACTTTACTGTCCGTGATTTTCAGTACGCGTGTATAACTACGTGGTATATTATTTATATAACTTAACAACTGCATGTCACGCTTCAGTCTGAATTGGAGTAGTTTTACGTACTGTGTTGACTTCATTCCAGAAAAAATAAAACATACCTAAACGTTACTCTTGAATATAGAACATGACCAATCCAGCCGTAACAGTCTTTGGTAGTCGACGTTCGGTGTTTATGCTACTGATAAAATGGATATATACATGCACTGTAGAGTGCTTTCTTTGCTGCAACACATGATTTGTTGCTGCGATGAAAAATTTGTTTAAATATGAACCACTGCAAAGTAGACTTGCTACAAACATAACATTTGTTTGATCTATATTGTAATCTTGCATTGTCGTTAAAATAGTTCAGCAGACGAAATCTTTCAAAATAATGTTCACTAAAGAAAGAAACTATTACGGCGGTTCCGAGGCTGTTTCCAAACTTAAAGATTTTCACGGAACGACTACTTTGTCTTACCAAATTCCGAGTACATTTGATAATTAGGTTGTGTACGGTGGTAACGTGTGCCAGAATATGTCACCTCGTGGGAGGAATTGAGGTTACTGATCTGGAGAATCAGTGCACTTCAGAATGGCATTAAACTTCTGCAGGAGGACTGCATTTGCTCAATTGCAATTTCATAACTGCATAATATATTGGTCAATGTATATTTCCGTCAGGACAGCAGTCGCGTAATGAAAGGTGCAATGAACTACGGAAAACCTTTAATATCCCCAAAACGTTGCCTTTGGTACGAAGTATTATTTCTTTTCTGTGAACAAAAGCAATTAAAAGAATATAAATTTATTTGCGAGAGAGGAAGGTAATGTTGCTATTAAACAAAAACCTATAAATAAAACATGTTTAAATAGCAAACCTATGATACTGTAACCTTTCTCTTTGAATCAAAGTAATACTTTGTTACTGTAAACAAACCAGCTTCAATAAAAGGTTTCCTTTGCCGCACGGAAAATTTTGGAAGGATTTTTTTTTTAGAGTTTGCCTGTGATAATAAGATAGTATAACTGAAGCTTTTACCTTGTTCAATTATATTTTCACATTTTACCTTCACTGTTTTCTAATTACAGCAAAAGAGAGAAAAACAGGGTTATTTGTGTATTATAGTAGTAATCGATTAGTTCCTTTACGGGTAAGGTATCGTTATTTCTTCTTCTTGAAGATGATAATTTTTATATTGTATAAGGTTTTTGCACGATTTTCAACTTTCTTGAAAAAAGGCACGTGAAATATAAAATCATCGTAAATAAGAGCATTTATGGAATAATGTTTCGGAAACACAATGTTACAAGTCGCTAGAGACCTATCCGAGTTCGTGAAGAATTGAGGTCTTCATAAAAATAAAGGCACTAGATTTAATTCCCTAATTGGTTTACAGTGTTTTTTTTAATACACACGGCTATTATTTACAATATTAAACTACATATCTCTAATATTAAAGTTTACTCCCATTTTTGAGCGCAATATTAAAAGCCAATCTCTATTATAATTTAGAGCTTTGTCACTGTCTTAATAAATACAGTCACTTGTCCCTACTTATTATTTACACACGTAATATCAGTACTACGATACATTATACCTCTTTACAAATAGCTGCTCCTGACGCTTCAATTAATTTTTCCCACAGTCCAGCCAGTCAGTCTCACACACACACACTATCTCTCTCTTTCTCTCTCTCTCTCTGTTCCTGATCCTCGCAGACTTCACTCGTTGATCATTGTTTCCGCTCGTCGCACCGATGGTACCACACACCTGGCGCTAATTGCCGTACGAGACTACAGACTCCCGGCACAGAGACACGATGCGGATAATGCCGCTCGGTTGGCATGCTCCAGAAGGTTCTTCGCGCCCCGAGTGGCGCTGTGGGCGAGATGGAGCGATGACCAGAAAATTCGCTCCGCGACTTCCCCAGGACAAGTGGGAGGAAGTAGTGGACTTATTCGGAGGTGAAGGATTACCAGATGAAGAAAAAAAAGCCGTAGGTAAGTTACTTATAATTCATATATTGTTTAATGAATTCTGCTCATTTGCCAAGACAATTGACCCTGAGTCATAAAATAATCAGCAAACACGTTTTTATGGGATACACCGCGTCGCGTAGCCCTTTGGATACCATTTGGCACTTCTTCTAAGCCATAAATGGTCCGGGTATCTTCGAACTAGTACACTTCTCTCCCTCTCTCTCGAACATAGTTATAAAGAACGCAAAATGTTTAAACAATACTATTTACTTGATCCAAATTGACATTAATATGTCTGTGAAAAATCTGCCATTTATTTGTTAATATACCGAATTAACATTCGATATATAGTTGAGTACGAAAAAGTCTATACCTAGAAAAAATGTTCTTCGTTGTTAAATTTGATCCACCAAACGGTCGCATTACTTTATCAGACTGTCCAAATGCTTCGTCACCAACAATAACAAATGGTACTGGTGTGGGATTTCGTGATTAAATAGGTTTAGATTCCGGAATTTGTAAACCATTATTCATTAGCTTTTGATAAAATGTTGAGTTCCGAAATATAGTGGAATCGCTATATTTTCGATAGGAACCGACATCTATGTATATGAACTTGTAGTCAGCGTCAAAAATGGCAAGTAAAATTATAGAAAACAGCGTTTATAATTATAACCCATTGGTCCGCTGTTATATGGTTTTGTAGTTCTTATGTGTTTACCATCAATTACACATATGCAATTCGGAAAATTGGCACGTGAATTCAAGTCGTCTGCAATTTTTAACCAATGTTCTCTTGTCGATTGTGGAAAACATATATGTTTCAATACAACTCATATAAAATCACTAACTTCTCGTATTATTTCAGCAAAAGTAGATATCCCAAGTCGGTATGAGTAATGTAGATCTATATATTTCAGCCACTTCCAAGATATCTGAAACAAAAAAAAAAACATGTTCAAACATTATAATAATAAATTATATTTCTTTCCTCACTTGGTATATAAACACTTTTATATAACTTGTTTTTATTTACAGGTCAAAAACTTCAAAAAAAATGAAAAAATATAAGAAGCTGTTTTGCTACAGAAACACGATGACTATAAAATACTAAAAGCGGCTCTGCTGCTTCTCATAAAACTCCTTATATTTATTACCAACAACTGTTTTTTTTTAGGAATACTGCTGGTAATTTGAACACAGAGAGTAGTATTGCGGAAGAACAGTCGCCAAATGACGAAGAACCTTTAGGACCATACTCCAGAGAAAATATAATCGGAATAAAAAAGAAAAAAACATCAGATGATGGCACAAGAGAATTATTGGACACTTCAAACAAATGTATTGACACGCGTAACAATAGAGAGAGTACTTTGGAACAAGATGAGGATGGAATGTTTCTGCTGTCCCTTTTGTCAACTTACAGGAAAATTCCCGACCACAGAAAGCCAGCAACGGAAATTCAATTAATAACTATAATCGATTCTTTCGGTACCTCCTCTCCACAAAATGCATACGCAAACACAGTGTGGCGAAATTATAACGAGTATGAGTAAAGTTGTTACCGCGCACAAGGGGCCAGGTCTTCTACTGCACCAAGTCAACAACCACGAGCACGGCCTGAACCACAGAATTCCTACCCACTACCAACTCGAGCTCAACTACAAAACTACACACAACCCACTCGAGCTTCAACATCATATAAACGCCCAGAGTCGCAGTCATCTACTGCTTCAAGTGCATCTCAAGATTCAGAAATTATGGATTTATTTTGAACTTCAATTTTAGTTTTTTTTTAATTAAACTTAGTAACGGCATTGATTTAAACAATTAAAAAAAATCAAATTATCAAATAATGAATTATATTTAACTATAGTGACATACCTTAGTGTTATAAATAATTTTTCTTCCGGAGAAACACAGGGTCACGTATTAGTATCTGTGCCAGTTATATATGGTTTCAGAAGACACAATAATTCATCAAACGAACGCATAGACATTCTAGCGTAATTTAAAAATTTACACGGGTACTTTCGTACTTCTTCATAAAATAAATTGAACATTCCTTTTTTCTTCGTTCTTGCAGCATAGGATGCACCCAAAACTCTCTTGCTTTTTTCGTTATTTTTCTCTTTGAAATTAGCAACGCTAGTATTACAATTTCTTCGACGTCCATTCTGCACGAATGTACAAGGAACACTGTCGCTCAGCTTGGTCTCCCGGCTAGTTTGCTAATTTTTTGGTCGCCGAAAGACCGAGTCGCCGGCGACCAGTCGACAGTGCGTATTGCCACTAAGTCTTCCAAGGACGGGAGTGGCATCAGTCCCGATAGCCTTATCGCGGCACGTATAACGCTACACCCTACTTGTAACTCTGCCGCGCGCTTCTCCTGTTACCGGTGATGCCCTTGTAGCACTGCGCTTCGCACTCCCGGGAGAAAGGGCGACGAAAGGGACGCAGAGCGGCTCCGTGTAACTCATGTTATCGCAGAATATAATTTTAATTAATGTCCGTAAAAATAATTCAACTGTTGTAGGTTTTCTTGGCTATATTTTCTCCTCGCAACACTTTCTGTAGTTATTGAATTTTACGACAATAACTGTGCCAGGCTGAGCGAACGGGCCTTGTGTCTGATTGGTCACAGCATGCTGGCAAGCAGGTGTCCAGGCGCTGATTGGCGAACGGCGTTCCAACATGTTGCTGTGCCATTTTGCTGGCGTGTACGACTGAAATTCGCAGTATAAGCACGGTGTTTCACCTTCGTGTTCTTAAATACTCCGTTACTGTATACCAAGATACACTCAATGTTAGTCCTTCAAGTATTATCGGACATGCCGACTGGCATTCTTCTTGTAAAGTTTGCAGCGGAGCGTTGGAAAAGTATTTACATTTCTCAGCGTTATATTAAAAATAACACATGTAAATTCTTGAACACCAAAGATTCTTTAATTTATTTTCTGATTGTTTTATGAACATACCATTAAGAATTATAAGAACAGAAACATGTGCATTCCTAATAATGTGCAGTTACTCTTGGTAACGCACAAATAAAACAAATGGTTCCATAGAGACGTAAATTTAAAATTTGGAGGAAGTATACAAAACAGCCATAAAAGCAGATGTTAAACACAGCTCTTAAAAGTGCCTTTTTTAACCGCGAATAACCACTATTTATAAAATGAAGTCTCCCGACAGTGTGTGACTGACTCACTTACCCATCAACACCCAGTTCAAACCACCGGACGTGGTTAAGGCATTTAGGGATAACGTCCCCTTAGGGTCCAGCCACCCGCTAAGAAAGTGATTTTTTTTAAATAAAGTTCCTAACACGGTGAAAAGGGGTAGAAAATGTTTTCGAGAAATCCTCAGTTGTCACTTGACGCGACGAAATATCGTTTTACTCTTAGATTCAAATGTTGCCTATGCAAGTACCTAAAAAAATAATTTTACTTTTGTTTTGTAATTCGACGCCTAAGAGATTGAAACAGGGTAAAATGTGATTTCAAAGACTAAATAGCTCATTAACCCGATAAGATATCTTAATGGTCTTAGCTTTAAAATGTTACATATTTGAATGCCTAAAAAATATTTTTAAGGTTTCTTGAAATTTAGCTGCTAACGGGGTGAAAAGGGGTGAAATGTGTTTTCGAAGACTCTGCAGTAGATTTTTAAACCGATGAAATATCATTATGACCTTTGCTTTAAAAGGCTACTTAGCACCGTATTATCAATTTTAGGATTTTCTTCAATTCAACCCCCCTAAGAGGGTAAGACGGTATAAAATATATATTTCAGGAATTATCAACGGCTCATTAAACTGGTAAAATATTTTTATATCTTTGTTCCCACAGGTTTAATAAATATCTAAAAATTAATTTCAGAATTTTGCCGAATTGAACTATTAAGAGGACGTAAAGGAAAGGTATAAAATGTATTTTAGAGTACTGCATAATTGCTCATTAACCCAGTAAGATATTGTTATGAACTTTGCTTAAAGCGTTTGGTTTTGTTTTGATAAATACATAAAAAATTATTTCACGATTTTTCGAAACGCCACCCCTAATAAGGTGAAAATATATAAAGAGTATTTTCATTTCCCTAAGAGTTGTAAAGTTGTCAGAACTGAGCAGGATCAATAAGAAAATATCTCATTTTCATAAATAGCGTGGCCAGTAAAATATATCGCGCTTTTTTTTCCTTGTGAGATTCTATGTACGGGTGTGTATATATATATATCACATTTTATTCTTAGATCAACATTTTTATGTGTTATTTTGCATGAAGAGTGAAATATAACTTAAGCCAGCTGCGCAGTAACCGAGCTTTGTGTTGCAACAGAACAGTCAGAATGAAAAATTTGCGAATCATATCGAAAACTGTTAAAATCGGGTGTTACAACAATTACGAGGACATTTGTTTATATTTGGTTTTCCAACAAATTAGAGCTTTTGTCCCCGAAAATAATATGAAACTTGAATGTGTTCCAGTCGCGGTAATGCTAGAAAAACTTAGAAGACAAAAATCAGTTTATATATTATTTAGTCCATAGTTATAAAGTGAATAAACAAATAGGTAAATATAACCTTTGAAGATATTAAGATTATTGTTCAGTGTTAAAAGTATTATAAATCACTGGCGAATCAGCCCGTCTTCAACCGGTAACAATTTAGTTTTTACAGCGATAATTTGAAAGACAAAAATGGTTCCTGTGGGTCATCCCTCAATGATAAACATATGCTATTCCGGATTTTTCTGTAGACCATTTTGAGTGCTACAATTATGTAGTACATTAATTTGAAGCATCTGTGATTTAGTCAGCGCAAGCCATGTAAGCGCGCTAAAAGCGGTTTTTTTACGACTTGATTACAAAAGTTTCGACATTTCTCTACTATCCTTACATTTAATATAAATGTCTTATACACCAAACCCTCCCTCAATAAATTTTCTAAATTATTTTGAAAACCGCGTTAAAATCCATCAAGTAGTTTAGACGTACTAAGCGAATACACAGACAGAAGCGGATAAGTGACTTTGTTTTATACTATTTAGAGATTAGCATGGTTTTCTTAAGTTGTTTAAAGGGGTATAAATGGAGTACAAATCTGTGGACAAATTATGAACAGCATCTGCCCCATGACCTGTCACAACACCAGCTTCTTCATCAAGGTTGGTGCTCCATTAATGTTACAATTAGAACGTAGCAATAGCACCAGTCGAGGCCACAGTTTTCACTGGATGTGCACGACGAGGAATAAGTGTTCATAATGCGCATACAACATATTGCATTGGCGTGTCCTTGAGAGTTTAAGAGACTGCAAAACCCCCTCAAGATCTGCTTCGCTATGACCGTGAGTCAGGCCCGTGGACAGTCTCTGAAGGTGGCAGGGAGAGAGATGAAAGAGGACGGCTTCTCACACAGACAGCTCTGCGTGGCCTGCTCCAGAGTAAGCTCACCTAGAAACTTCTGAGTCTTATAGCCAGTAATGTGGTGTATCGGCTGTTCACGGCTACTTCCAACTTTCCGGAAGCCTTGCTGAAGTTCCACTTTCGGAATATTCCTTCGCCTCGCGCAAACAAAGCTTAACCAAGTATAGAAAACTTCACCAAAGGGACAGCGCACTGGATCCGCGCGCACTCACTGTAAAACTCTTTGCATGTGAACTATTTATTACCAGGCAGCACCAACAACCCAATTTCCTCCGTGTTTTATTCATATTTATTGTAAATGAAATATTATAATTGATTAATATAATATAAACAAAAGCTCAGTTTAACAAAGAATAGGGTACCGTTATGTTGCTGCAAGTATAAAACGCTTGTAATACGGAAACAAATAAACACGTCATAAGTAAGGTGATTTTTCAAAACTTCGATTCAACAAGTGTGAATAAACCGCGAATAGAGGTCTTGCTTGGTGTAGTTCACGCGGGTGAAGCCGAGCACAGAAAGCTAGTCTACACATTTAAACAATAATACATCAATATTTATAATTTTCGATTTTTTAGTTTGACGGCTTCCTGGCTCTTGATCTGTGTTACAGCCTGATTGAAATATAGAGGTTCATACGAAACTATTAAACGGTTTACCAAAGTGTTTACCTACGAAAGGAACCAGACCCAGAGTAGGCGGCGGAATGGCACTTTCAAGATGTCACGCGCATGCCCTTCAGCGCAGTTAAAAATTGCTTTTCAGACTACAGTACCTAAAACAATTTGTAATACCCGGACGCCGGCGAAAATACTATAGTAGCATGTATTCAACTTTCCAACAGACTTCCCACCAATAAAATGTCAGCGTCGCCGCTCGAGGGGGAAATATCCTTGCCATGATGTCAACCATTCATGAGAAATTATAGATTAAATTTAAACTTTTCGAATTTAAAAAAAAATCGTCAAGTGGTCGTTTATGTCATTTCTAGCTTTAATTTTTTATGTCTGGTCATAAATTGTCATTGCGAAGCTTTGTAATAAAACTCTAAGATGGAATGGAAACTACCCCCTTGAAGTCCTTTCGGTACAGGCAACACGGCAGAAACACCGCAGGCCAGATGGGAGACTTGTACGTAGAGGCAATGGCACCCTTGACACGCGCGACAGTGTATCCCTTATCGCTCCCACGCCTCTGAGAATCAGATGCGAATAGAACCAACCTTAACTTAAGTCTGAAAATACAACACAAATTTCAGCTCTCACAACCTTGCTGTTAAGTGCCGCCCAAATATCTTCACTCAGTACACAAATTCATGGCGTGCCTACCCGGGATTCCAACCCACAAAGTTGAGGTTCCAGCTTGAGGCCTTAGCGGTTTCAGCCACGGAGGACGCGAGAGAGGAAGAATACTTCACATAGAATACCGCACAGTGGTCTAACAGTCTAAATAGCGTCTTGCATCTGGATGACAACGCTTATTTTGTCTTTCCATTATTTTTTTCTCTTCTGCGTGTATAATTTATCTTACTATTTGGAGGGAAATTTTTTAACACGAACAGTTATGGCAGTTATATATGTTTCACAAGATGAAGAATATATGTTATGCACCGAAGCTTGGAAAATAATGGTCGTATCACCAGCGCAGAGCTCCTTGGCTAGCAGCCAGTTAACCGAGCTTGCTTTCAAGTTTCATGAGTAACAATAAACAGCTCGTGATAACCGCATTACGCTTAATAAGATTTCGCAACTTATATGTAGAAGAAAAAAAAATACTTGCAGTAAAGACTGAAAGCTTACCTTAATATTCTCTACAACTTACGTCCTGGATTTGTTCAGGCTTTACTCCACTCTTGTTCTCAGAGTCACAGAAAAATTTTAATAAAAGAAGAGAGGATGGGAAGTCAGACTTAACGAGCAGATAAAACATTATCATTTCTGGAATGTAGCCCTGCATATGTCCGTTAATTAAAAATGACTTGAAACAACCTATTCAATTAGGAACACTGTTAGCCAGTACAAGAATAGCTACACTGTGACATGTTATAACATGGACGTAAAGTAAGACAGATAAAATAAAATGTTGCCTCGTAAGTATCTTGTGTTAATGTTCTTACGTAAGTAAGCCATCAAATGGTTTTGTTGAAATTTATTTAAAACTGCTTACTATATTCCTTTCGTATCCGTATACAAATAGCTATTTTAAAATTAGGTTTTCAGTTTGGTTTACTCCCTGGCGATATTCTTTGGCTATAAGAAATATTGTTTTAACATTTTAGCCTCGATGATTTTTTTGTTGTAGAAATTCCGGCTAAGGAAATTTCAAATATTAAGAGGAAGTTGATCAGATTCATGTTTTATTACCACGCAATTAAGATTGTGCTGCATTGGGATAATACTGGACTTGCAATATAGTTTTCGTAAGGTAAGTTTATTAATATCTCCATAACGTAAAATTTAAAACGGTAAAAAGTTTATAATAGCACATCTTTTCAAAATAACAAAATTAATTAAACTTTCTGTTAATGAACAAAGTATAATTTGAGTGAAATAAATAAACACACAAAAGTATATTAGAAGCTTATTACCAACCAAAAATTAAGCTGTTCAAAAAAGTGACAATATTTAAAAGTAGGATACGTCAGTGTACCAAAAAGAAATAGGGTTACTCTACCACGAACTGCTTCCTTTCTACTAAGTATTCGCCACCCAAAGTACCTTCTTATAGGTACCTGCCACTTATTTCCAAAATTAATTTCATCTAAAAGTGCTAAAAATATTTTATGCCAAATAATTTTAAGACAATTTACATAAGGCCAAATAATTTTAAGCCAAGTGACTTCAGGCCAAATAATGTTAGACCAACTGTTTTATGCCACATATTTTAGGCTAAGTGACTTTAAGCCAAATATGTTCAGGCCAGATAATTTTAGACAGTGACCTAAGGCCAAATAAAGGTTTTAAAGCTATTTTAGGCCAAGTAAAGCGGATCCCAGTATTTCATCGAAAATGTTTTATTAAAATTTAGTTTCGTACAGGGGAGGAGGGTTTGTGTGCGCAGGCTGGTGGTGGGCGTTAATCCGAAACTCGTTTCGGCGAGGTTCGCCGGAGTAGGACTGTCACTGCTGATCGATGAGCGAACGGCGGGTGGGGTGTCGACGATGAATCTTCTCTGTCGCCCAGCTAACCGAGCAATCACTTGGTCTGTCGGCTCGTGGCTGCAGCACGGCCTCTCGTCCGGCCCTAGGACGCCCACGCTCAAGCATCGAGGCCATAGAACAAAACGCCCGGCCACAACTGACGCAAGCACATCACTAAGTAGTCGAGAGGTTTGGGCGGCACTTCAAGGCTGTTTGCCTGGTTGACAATTTGATATAGGGAAATACATGTTAATGAAATTCGATTTCTGAAGCCAATTTTAAAGATATAAAACTTGAAACAAAAATATCACTGTGAGAAATGTTACTCTCAATCTCTGTATCAAGGCAAATATTACTATTTGTTTTACGATAATTTTTTATTTAATTATTAAATCTTCTGATTTTTTAAGGAAACATGCTATTCGTTTATGTTACAAAAGGCTTCAACAGCAAAAAGCACGAATTTTTCTTCTCAAAAAAGTCCCGGTGGCATACATCCATATTTAACAGGAACACAAAAAAAAGTCGAATTTCATTAACATGTATTTCCGTATACCAAATTATCTACCAGAAAACATATTTTAACAATGGGGTCTTGAGAACCGATGAGGGTGAAGCGAGGTGAATATGGAGAAGCAACGGAGTGCAAGGACGGAACGATCCCAACGTGCGAAAATCCAGGAGCGACCCCGCCGGGTATCGAGCCCGGTTGGCCTTGGTGGGAGGGCACTACTAGCACAAGCATTTACACAAACACAAAGCAGTAATATTTAGATATATATACACACAAATATATACGAGTTAACTCTTTCAGTCCTACCGAGCGAGGAGGCGTAGTGTTAACTCACTGGACTCGCATTCGGGACGACCCTCCTCCCGAGTTCGATTCCCGGTCCGGCCATCCTGATTTCGGTTTTCCATGGTTTCACGAAATCACTCCAGGCTGGGATGGGTGCTTATCAAAGGCCATGGCCGATTACTTCCCATACGTTCCTCAACCCCTCTTCCATGGGCAGCTTGCTCCGTCTCTAATTACCTCGCTGTCGACGAGACGTTAAGCCCACCCACCTACCTTCCATCTTTCAGTTCCCATGCCCAAAGTCGTGGACACGTTGTAATCAAGGATATTCATGACTAGTGCTGTATACAGCAAGCAATCATTAGGGTGTCTTCCTTGAAAGTAATCTGATTTGCGAAACTTTGCGCATATCTCACGTAGTTCATTCGCTGGTACTTCCAACTTTTCTGGAGACCTGATAAAGTTCTACTTACAATATATTCATACGCCTCGGGCAAACAAAGATTAACCGAACCTAGATAACTACGCCAAAGGGATAGCGCTCCGTATTCGTCCGCACACAGTGTAATAATGTTTTGCATAAGAATTATTTCTTACTTTGTAATACCAACACACGTATTTTCTCTCTGATTTTATATAAAATAATTCTAAATATAAAATATAATAATTAAGATATAAAATATAATTAAAAGTTGAATTTAAAAGAAAATAAGGAATTTTTTAATTAATAGACGTACACTGAAAAAAATATATACTGTTTTAAAAACATTTAGACTGTTAAAATAAGAACAGCGATCTGACGGGTAGTACGTACCATCTAAAATATATTTTGTGACGTACATAGTAGTGCCAACGTAACTGTTTATTGTATTACTGCCCATAAACGTATCTGCTACTATGGTTGTTACAGTACAACACTGTTTTCCTACCACAAAAAAGAGAGTACCTAAAAAAAAAAAAAACTTCAACAATATTTGGATTGTTCTTAAAACGACTAGGATTGTAATAACCGAACAGAATATTATGTCGCTGCTACTCTCAAATCCGATTACAGAACGGTTTAGTACTTACAACCGAACATTCTGTTGGGCTACTACAACTCTGATTGCCGTGGGGACAATCCATTGTTGAAGTTGTTCTGTTGGAGGTACTTCCTGTTTTGTTGTAGGAACGCAAAGATCTGTTGTAGCAACCATATATATAGAGGCAAACACAATCACAGAAAGGAATACAACA
This sequence comes from Clitarchus hookeri, assembly GCA_002778355.1. Taxonomy (NCBI): domain Eukaryota; kingdom Metazoa; phylum Arthropoda; class Insecta; order Phasmatodea; family Phasmatidae; genus Clitarchus; species Clitarchus hookeri. Next base: position 270,790 of record NQII01002741.1, read on the forward strand.
AACAGTTCTGTTGATATTACTATAAATGTTAACGATACTGATATAGTACCTAAACCCTATTTTAACAGTTTAGATAGTTCATAGAGCCATATTTTTTTCTCAGTGATAAAACGCTTGTGGTACACGGCATGTTTAGGAAACGACCAAGCACGGCATAAATGCAGTGATTTTTCAAAAGTTTAAATTTAAAAAGAGCGTGAAACCGCGAATACACTATGCCTAGCAAGCACGCATCATGTTGATCACTTGGCTGCTAGGAGCACGCCCAACAAAAGTACAGTGCACACCAAAAATAACACATTATTGCTACATCTCAGCTCGTAAATCAATTTGAGACCAAAAGGGCTAAGCGCCATGAAATTGAATACTGGAGCCACATAGCCACGACACTATATGTCAAAAACGCCAGCAGCGACACAACAAAAAAATGTCCAGTACGACTGCTTGGATTTACAGCACGCCAGTCAAAGCCGATATTACACAACACCTGCTGCCGTACTTGCTTTCGTACAAACTTATGGAAGGCCTGCTGCACGAGCCGGTATACCATTCACTATGCGAGCCGACATGGAAAATTCTCATTACACGACTTTTGGTGCCCTAGCATTTGACACACTGGACAAGTTCGCAACGCATAGTTCGTGGTAAATGTGAACCCGCTCGTAGAACTACTGCTAGTCAGTTACTTGTTTAGAGTTACTAAAAAAAAACTAGCTATCACCTGTTAGTATTGCTTTATTACTGTTGGCCGATTCATTTAAATGATACTAGTGTTGTTTCGTTTTTTTTTTATGATAATGTAAAGTGGTGAGAGTGCGAGAGTATTATTTTTTATTTCGATGAAAATTTTAAACAGTTCACAAAATTAAGTTTTTTTTTCCTTGATCGCCTGGATTTAACGTTTTTAGAGGAAATAAAGTGTCCGACGGAGTTTCAAATTCAGGTTCGGGTAACGCGACCTTCCCACTGCACGCATAGTTTGCACACACGTGTTCCTGTATTTAAATAAGCCAAGTACATTTATAATTGTAAACCGCTCGTATTGAATTTGCGTTGTGTAGACTGCCTAAATGTAAGTACGGTTTTTAAAACTAATTATATACTATCGTCAGATTTTAAATAGTTTTAAAAAGTTTTCTCTTTCACGGACGTACATATAATTAAGTTGGAGACGTACGTTTGTCGTTGTTTTCACCAACTCGTTTCAAGTAGTGGCCACGAGGAGCGACGTGCGCTCTGGAACTGCGATGTGATTGGCCACGTACAAAAGCTGGTATAGAACCTGCCACGAAAAATAGGACATGTCCCATGATCAAATCTGGTATGAAATATGACCATACAAGGCAACAAATGTGAACGAGAGGAGCCATGCTAGCCGGTATAACCTGCCGCTATGGCAGACATTGTACAAGTAGAGTAAACAAGTTTCGAAGGCGGTGAACAGAATGGACTTATAATTCTGACAAAGAGTGCGGATATTACGTTAAAACACAAGGTATAAATGCCAACTTTGTGAATTCACTCGGTTAGGTGCGAATAATTTTACCCCTGTTAGGTGTAGATTTGCCATTGCTGGAAAGAAGGTCCTACTATTTCGTTCCACAACGTCGAATGCCTGTTTGCTGTGCTGCACGACACGACAAAACAAGTACAAAACTAGAAATAATTTCTAGTCCAAAACTGATGATCGTGCGACACTTGTATTTGATTGACTGTTCGGTTTTAGGTGTCGTGTTGGACGTGTTGTTGTCATTCTTGTCGGGGCTGTGACATTCCGGCTTAAAAACGAAAAGCAACAGTCACGGCATAGCGATAAGTACTTTCGTAAACTTAGTATTAGTAGCAAGAATACTTCACCCTGGTTTAACCTTGCTTATTAATATTTGTGTGTGTCGGTGATTAAGCCAGTCAGAGACCCCGAATATTCTGCAACGCTGTGAAGCCAGAAAATTGTCTATGAAACATGGATGTTTGTGTGTGTGTGTACTGCCTTTATTCCCCAAACATATGTTTTATTTGTTTTGTTTTTATACACGAAATATTTGTGGAATGATTTAAGTAGCATAAATAGTGAAAATCGAAATTAACTATTTTCGTATTTTGAATACTTCTAAGCCATTTGGAAAATAATTATTTTAAAAAAAACGTTACAAATTACACTACTACAGTACTAAATAAAGAAACGTGAATAAACGAATATTGACAGCGTTTTATCAATAACATTGTAACTTGACCACTGTGCTTATGTTGTATATGTGCTTATTGTTATAGCTGTGTACGTGTTAGTTATAATGTATGTTGTAGCCTAGGCATAGTATTGTATAGGCCTAAAAAAATTAAATCCCACGTATTCCAATGCAACAGGCAACAATATTACGTAGCGACAAACACATGCCTCCCCAAGCAAAGTTTTAGCAGCATTAAGTGTGCGAGTTGGTTTCACTTTCCTTGCCAATGTAGTGTGCCGTTGTTTATCTAGTCCGAAGTTCTGAATGTTGTATATGAGCAAACGGGATACTTTAAATTTCCATAAAATAAAAGCAATCATGTATAAACATCTTATATGTATTGTACTATAACCTACGTCAAGAAGAAAAGTTTTTTTTTTGCACGAGAGTGGATATTTAACGAAACATGTTCACATGTGATTAAAATATTCAGTCGTAAAACTTTATTCATGAAACTTTCGGGTTACATAATTGCTTTGTTTAATATGGCAACAGAATCTAAAAATTCCCGTTGTTGGCAGCTATCTCGGCTTTTCCCTTAAATCCGTTACTAGAATTTTAATTATTTTAATTTTTATGCAAGTTCAACACCTCTGGAAGGAATGCGTAATACTTACAAAATAAAGTTAACAGTTAATGTTTCGGCACGAGCAAGTATATATCACATTTCATACCTAACGCAAACTTCCGTAAATGAATATATATAATTTCTCAATTTAACGCCAGCTTAAAAGCGGCCTCTTTGGGATACCACCGAACCTTACAGCGGAAATTTCCCCTGTACCAAACTCTCCCATAAGGCATCTCATTTTCTTCTGAGCCTGAGTAGAGTGTGTCTTAGTAACATAAAATACTAAATATCCGAATACACTACACTCTTTAGATAACAGAACAACTTCTTATTAGTGACACTCGAGGCAATTGTGCGTAACTGCAGTTGATTTAATAATTTCTTGCATTTTTGGAATCATTAATGAATCTCCTTAGTATGAGAACCACATAACTAAAAAATTAACACGCGAATGTACTAAGAAGAATAGTAAGGAACCAAAATTGTTGGCATATCTTCACACATTTTTCCCTAGAATGCACTAGTGAAATTGGTTTCCAAGCTTGGGCGTGGTAAATAAGCAGAGTGTCCAGTGTTGGAATGTTGAGTATTTGGTGAGACCTAAACTGCTTCTGTGCGTAGTCGTCTGCATTCGGGCTGCTATGAGCGTGCAGTTCCTGTCTCGTGCAAACTGACGCTTCGCTGCACGGGCTGTGCCTACGTAGCGCCTGGTAAATGTCAGACTGGAGTCTCTCCCTCTCTTTCTCTCTCTCGTATCGCCGATGCACGTCTGTTGTACTGCAAGTCTCGCGATGCGTCAGGCCCACGTCGAGCAATTCCTCTTCCATTCCGTCGTGAACATAAAGAAGCGCCGCTTGCTCCGCCGACTACAATGGCAGTTCTCGGCGACTGGTACATGTTCTGGGCTGCCAGCCCAGCACAACCTTCCAATCTTCAAACTTCGTCGCTCCCAAAGATCACGGTCAGCTGAGCACTTTTCAAAGGGGCAGCGGTGCTGAGCGGCTAGCGTGCTCACCTCCCACCACGGCGAACTGGGCTCAATCCCCGGCCGGGCCACCCCCGGATTCTCGCACGTGGGAATTTTGCCGGACGGTGCCGCCAGCCGGCGGGTTTTCTCCGGAATGCCCCGCTTCCTCCACCCTTTCATTCTAGCGCTGCTCCATTCTCACCTGATCGGCTCTCAAAACCTAGCTGTTAAGAGCAGCGTAAATATCTTCACTCGCTGAACCACACTTTTGAAAGCCCAGCTTAAGGTATACTTGTATGCACGTAGTGTGTTCTTCCGCCATACGTAAAATTACCAATGCCATGGGCATGTTAACTTTAGTAATGGGTCAGTCAAATAAAGCTGTTCAATTAATGAAAAATTTACTATTACACATATTTGCTAATTTGCACACTTATTGCGTAAAACAAAAACAGAAAACAAAACAAATAATTTCAGTGTTCACAAATGTTTAACTAACAATTTCAATTCAACGTTAAAGCACGGGACTACTTTACCTCCATCGTTACCAACTTTACTGGGCGCATGCCAGACAGTGTACCCGTTATAATAGACGGAGGTACGGGCAGTGACATTTTTCAACGGTTGATTTCAAAAGTGCTCTCTTTACCGCGAACAGCCTTTAACTGAGATTTTCAATGTATTGTCTTGAAGAACGTAATTTATGTTAGGACCGCAGGATACGGATGGTGGTACATGGTTGTCCAAGGCACGATATTACCAAACAGTGATAAGTTTCACTGATACTTCCAAGTTGTCATAACCTCCCCTGAAGCTGCGTAGAAGTTTTACAGAGAACTGTGACAGTGAGTTGTCCAAAAAAAAAGTGACATTTCTCGTTGTTAAAGAAATTCTGATAAATAGGTACGTAAAAATTTCACGAAGCAGATAATCTGATAACATAACACCAGTCCTTCGTGTATGATTTAGGGATCAAATAGAACTGCTTACGCGTTGGAAGTGTGGAGATAAATATCAGAATTTTCGTATGGGTTACGAATCTTTAATAAGTGTTAAGTTTTGGATAGCATCTAAATCATACTTCTAATGTATCTTTTGAAATAAGTGATGAATATAGCTATGCATGTGCATTTGTTTGTGCATACCAGTAACGATTGCTTTAAGATCCAATTTGTCATATTTTTATTTTTTCTTAATATAAACTAATCATAAAATAATTTGGAAAATTTTTATCAAATTGGTTTTACGTGAAATATGAAGAACAAAATTAAAAAAACCCTTAAAGTCACTTCCATGCACTTTTAGATATCACCGTGTGCCTATAACCTAGTAGTCTAAATTTAATTTTCAGATGATAGAGTTTAGAATTTTTATATATAGTCTTTTCACGTTTTCTTCACACGTTTTGAAATAACCTTTGAAAAATCACCCATGTATAATGTGTTTCGTTGTTTCCTAAATATGTCGTATATGGCAGCATTTTATTATTCTGTTAAACCAAAAGTGCCTTATTTTGTATTAAATTGAACATTCATTTATAATTGTTATATATATTATAATATTTCATTTGTAATTGATATGAATAAACATAGGGAGAAAATATGTGTGTTGGTAATGCCTAGTAAAAAATAGTTACTATGCAAAATATTATTGAACTGAATGCGCACGAATGCGGTGCGAATGGGGTAATTTTCTAGGCTTGGTTAAGGCTAGTTTGCATGAAGCGGAGGAATATACCGGAAGAAGAACTTTAGCATGGCTTCAGGAAAGTTGGAAGCACGCGTTGATGGACTGTACTGTAAATTCGTGGACGAAATAAATAATGGTGAAAGGGACAAGAGAAATATTAGAGTACTCGGGGTATGGATTCGTAACTGGCGACAAAACGCACTCTATCACCTTGTTAGCCGTAGCAGCCAGAGGGAACGGCAGCACGATTCGCATGCAAACGAAACCCCCGCGCGGTGTCACTGCTTGATGCGGGGATGTCGTGCAGTACCGGGCCCCGAGTCCCCGCAGAGACCTCCGAGCAAAGCGCCCGCGGTCGAACGCCGTAATTAGCCGCAACACATCCCGCGGGAGCCGTCATCTGGAACGCCGCGCGGGGCTCGAGAAGTCGTCATCATCAGGCGCGATTGCCGTCGTAAGGGACGTCGTGCCCGCTGCATAATCAAGCGATTTACCCGGGGATACCGCGCGTCCCACGGCCGCTTGACGTTGGTTGTTTGCGTTTAATCAAACCGTTTCGAAATCCCAGCTCTAGGGGACATCCTATTGGTAATATGCATCTAATTGTAAGCAGTTGCGTCAACTCTAATGCTTAAAAAAAGTGTGGAATATTCCAATGTAAATATTTTTTTCCAGAACGAAACTGAAAAGTCTATATTTTGTCGCTAATTCATTAATTTGGTTATTGATGCGAAAATTTGGTCGTTGAAATGTGTCAAAGTCAGCAAAAATCGCTGCAAGTAGCCCTCTATTTACGATATTTATTCTTCTGTAAAACAGTTTTTTAAACTATAGTGACAATGATGTGTCTTTTCTGATAATATTTCTGTATTAAAATCCTATAGACGCCGCTTGAAATTCTGAGGGTACGGAACACACGCAAATGTTGTTAATATATTTTCCATCGCCGCCGTAATGCTTCTTTATCGCCGGATGTTTCCGTGAGGCGTTTTAAAATTTTAGTTAGGGAGACTGTTTAAGGCCTTTTTTCTCTTCATTTCGTGTCTTTCTACCACATATAAAACTTACATTGCCACGTACACACGGGCGTCGTGTGAAACGTGCACTAATTTGTGCATGAGAAGAAATACCATCTTGATTTTCCATAAATTTAAATATTAAACTCGTAATACAACGCTAATACATAAATATATTTAATTTAATTCGCTGGCATCTTAGAACCATACTTCATAATAACTTTTAATTTCATTATATCAAAGAGATTAACATCAATAAATGTAAATATTAGTAGTCATATTATTATAGTTTTCGAAATATAGTAGCGAACAGTCGAAAATTTAGGAATATTATAACATAAGTTTTTATGCTCCTAATTACTTCGCCAAATAAATCACATTTCATGTTATATATCATATCATATACACAACATGTTAAGACAAGTATCAAGGTTATTTCTTAATGGGTATTCGGGTTCAGGTATCCTAAATCTCTTTTAAATAAGGTAGTTATGTTTTCTTTAACACCTTTTTATTCGTCACATTAAACTAAGAAATACTAATATTATTTTCCCTCGGGCGGATAAAAATGTGTTGACAAAAACATCAATACCTATTTTGAAGAGAGATTCAAAAGGACAGTGCCCGAGTGCCGGTTGTTGGATATCCTTGATAATGAATTAATATGTTGTTCATATGATATAGACCACATAACATGTGATGATTTATTTGGAAGATGTTAATTAGGTGCTAACGTACTTGGACTCCCACATTCCGAAATTTTTTACTTTTCGGTGGTATTATTTTGAAAGCTATAATCATTTGACTACAAATATTAGCATTTATGAGGTCCTTGTATAAATCTTTTTTTAGATAATTAAATAAAATATCATAGTGTAATATGGACTTGCCAGTGTGTCAAGTAGCACAAGATGCAGTTAAAAGAGAGTGGTATTATTTTTTAATGTAGATTTCAAAAGTGCTCAGTTTACTGGGAACAGCCTATATCAACGGGTGAGACCAGATATGTTATCCCGCCACACTGGGTGTGGTCGCCGCGCCGGAACGAGAGCGCAATTAGCGACCTGATTTGATCGGCGACAAACGACAAACCCAGGGATCCAGCAGCTACGTCGCTTCCAGCCACCGACCACAACATTCATCCGTGCTGCCACGTTGCCTTCTAACTACAGGCAGTTCACGGCAGACCGAGTGCTTTTCAAAGCAATCTATGACAGACGTCACTGCTTGTTACATGCGCACTGAGTGCCACGCGCCCAGTTCACTTGGCAACGACGCGACGAGAGGAAAGTACTGCAATTTCTTAACGTTGAATTAAAAGTGCTAGGTAAACATTTGTGAAAACCGAACTTGTTTAGTTTGCTTTCTGTGTTATTTTAATTCGTATAAGTGTCAGAGCAAGTAAATTCTTGACATATTTATTTTTCTAATAGTTTCACAGTATCACTTGAATGGCAATGGAAATTTTAGATATAGTGGAAGAATACATGATTTGCGCGAGTAGATCTTAAGCAGGGTTTTCAAAAGTACGCAGTTTACCGCTGTTTACACTGTGGCTTTGAGGAAAATTTCAAGCAAATATTATATAATGGCAATAATATGCATCAGTTCTTAAATTTTCTTTCCCATAATAATTTTGAGATTTTATTAAACATTCTCTGGATTTACGAAACTTTGCGTACATCTGTCACTTCTTTATAGTACGCGTCACAAAAAAGAATACTCTTAGAAAAGAAATATAATACCATCGAAAAAATATCGTTAGCTCGATACCATATACTCTCGCCCCGGATTCCTAGGGAATGTAATGAGAAATATAAATTTACACTTTTGTAAAGAACTCAGATTATCCTATTCTTTTTGGAGGGAATATTTTGAAGGTGCCCTCTTGATTAGAATATTTTTTACTCAGAGCCCCATTTTAAATGTTTCATATTTTAGATATTTCAAACCATTTGAGGTGGGTAAAGTTGGCGTGAATTACGCAGTTGTTAATGGTTCGTGTTGTCTCGGCAAAGGTCATTCCTGACCACCGAAGCCAGAGAGTTGTTCCATATTTATGGACCCAGAGAGCATTTCCGTGTTTACCCATTACGCTCGGAGTATCCATACATGAACTGCACATTTCCGCAGAAATTTCTGACGTCCTCTGACCTGCTGTTTCTTCGCACTTTTTCAATCAAATCTTTGCAAATATGCCAGGTGCAGCAATCCATTTATACTTCTGTAAAGATAAAATTATCATACATTTGTTTCAACTTAAATTTTACGTATATTTAATATATAAGTTATGAATTTTAATTCATAATGAATACGAATAAAAACCGAGATATAGTACGTGTGTTGGTAATGTTTTGAAACAAATATTTCTTATTCTATATATCATTAAAGTGAGTGTACACGAATGTAGTGCGTTGTTCCTTTGGTGTTATCTTCTAGACTAGGTTAATCTATGTTTGCATGAGGCGAAGGAATAAACTGAAAGTAGAACTTTAGCAAGGCTTCAGAAAGTTAGAAGTAATCAGAAATGGGCTATATCTGGTATTAACTGCCTTGCTTCTTCGGCAGAGCGCGTGGAATGACACAGCTGAAAAATTAAATTTGATGTGGAATTCTACCGTGCGTTCAACAAAGAGATATATTTCTATCCTTGTCACGATGGACACGTATCAAACCAATGCTGTGATGAACGAACCAAGTGTCACCGTCCAGTAATTCACGGGCAAGACAGACTGCACTAATTCCATGACTAATAATATGAGAAAGTAAATATACAAATATGATAGAGATGCTGTCAGTGTTTCGACATTTACTAAGCCTGTATAGCGATACAATCTTTATGGCAGGACTAGAAGGTTACTTGCACTGACTAAAAACACCAAGGTAAAATAAATATTGAAATAAATACTTTTTTATTTAAATTTTGGGTCGAAAATTTTTAAGTGGTAGCAGTAATTGACATTTCGGGTTCAGTTTGGGAACTATGGTACAATGACGATTTAGTTAATTTTCGGAAGAACGAAGAAAGTTTGAAATAAATAAACCTTTTGGAAACAAAAATAGCTATCCATACACGCGTGCATTAAAATTAACGCCGAATGAAATACAGTAAAATTGGCAGAGTAATAAAGCAGTAGATTTATGTTTTTATTCCTTAATTAAAAGACAATTTTTAAATTGTTGGACAATGATAAAGATGTATTTCCCTTATACATTACATATATAGCTATAGTGAACAGTGCGGAGATTTAGGCGGCTCTTTACAGCGAGGTCTTGAGAGCCTATGAG